>WOAB01000167.1:1630000-1883451 GCA_027886185.1 Rheum nobile
GAGTCCATGCTACAAGTGTAATCGAACAAGAAATCAATAAGACGAGTAGACGCTTCAAAATCCTCTCAAGCGAAAAGCTTGAAGGTAGTGGTTTTTCTTTGATTAGCTAGTTGGCTAATTAGGGTTTCCACTATACATCGTGAGTTCGTTTCTTATCTTTCTTGCTATATTATTCCGTTGCACCTTCTGTGGGAACAAAGCATTTGTTCCCTCAGACGTAACTCTAACGATCCAACACTCCTATTCTTATAATTGTAAATTAGTAGTTGATTCATCTAATTCAAACAAGAAATTGATTTAGCCCAACAGAACAATCCTTGAGAACATAAATTTTCAAGTACTATCTAAAAATGATTCATTTAGAAAAAAAACAACCGATTTTAATTATAGTATATCATACGTGATAGAAAACGAATTGGGAAAATATGACTACAATGACGTCATTTAGGGTACTTGAATGACGTCATTTAGGGTACTTGTATAGCTGTTAAATTATATCCATTGAATTTGCAGTGACTTAAAATCTGAACAACACGCTTCTTTTTAGTTCAATATTGAAGAACCATATGCCAACTTGCCGATTAATTAGCCAAAAATCCGGATTAAAGGAAACTAAACAAACAAACAAAACATTAATATCTTACACGTATGTCCATCTACTACTACCTTTAGTGTAAAAATACTCAAAAATTAAAATGGAGGTTGAGGGTCTAAAAAGAAAACAAGTCCTCACAAGAAGAAGATTAAACCTCCATAAAGCTAATGGTAATAATTTAATTTGTCAAGCCTGCTTCTTCATATGAAATTAGGAAGGGAGACTAATAAATTTTAGGTCAGACAATTAAGCCCTCTTCCTATTTGACGATCTTGTATAGTTCGAGCCTTTCGTTAGCCAATTACCCCCTCTTCCAATTTTTGTATAAATTCACGACAGAAACCATGTAGTCGTCCGGGCAAGATCTTAGATCTGGAATTTAGAAATGAATAAATAATTATCAGCAACAGCCAACAGCAAGATGGAGATCATGCCTTCGTGGTCGACTAGTGGCGGTCCCGCCGGTGGTCTGGTGTCCAGCCGTCGTGGATCTGGTCGAGCACTCGAGCCATCGTGGTTTCTCCCACAATGTAATTTCATGAACCAAATTCCTTAGCCAATCCGCTTCTTTCCCAGCAACCGCTAAGGCAACAAACTCTGATTCCATCGTAGAACTCGTTATGCAAGTTTGTTTCTTGGAGGCCCATGAAATGGCGTCACCACCAAGTAGAAACACCCATCCACTTGTAGAGGAATGATCCTCTTCATTTGTAATCCAACTTGCATCCGAATACCCCTCTAACACTGAGGGAAAACCAAAGTACGTAAGACTAAAGTTCATGGTCCTCTTGAGGTACTGAAGTACTTTACGGACCGCTCGCCAATGAATCACACCAGGATTACTAGTGTATCGGCTAAGTTTCCTCACTGCAAATGCAATGTCAGGTCTTGTACTTGTCATGGCATACATCAAGCACCCAATAACCCTTGAGTACTCAAGCTGTGACATGGATGTTCCATTGTAAGGGAACAATCGTGCAGAGGGATCAAATGGAGTGCTGACCGGACAACACCCATCATAATTGAACTTCTTCAACACTTTCTCAATATAATGAGATTGTGTTAATGCCAAACCTCCCTCTTCCCTTTTTATCCTAATCCCAAGGATAACATCGGCCTCCCCCATGTCCTTCATGGAGAATTGTGATGACAAAAATTCCTTTGCAAGGTCTACTTGCCCTTGATCCGTACCAAAGATCAACATGTCATCCACGTATAAGCAAATTATAACTCCATTTCCAGAATTATCAAATTTGCTATACACGCACTTGTCTGATTGATTGAAGTTGAATCCATTGGACAACACAATCTCATCAAACTTTTGATGCCATTGTTTCGGTGCTTGCTTCAGCCCATACAAGGACTTGATCAATTTGCACACCTTATGCTCTTGACCAGGCATAACAAACCCTTCAGGTTGTTTCATATAAACTTCCTCCTCTAAATCCCCATTCAGGAACGCTGTCTTAACGTCCATTTGGTGTATAACCAACTTGTGAATAGCCGCTAGGGCAATCAACAATCTAATGGTGGATATTCGAGCAACCGGTGTATAAGTATCAAAGTAGTCGATTCCATACTTTTGTCTAAAGCCTTGGACAACCAATCGAGCCTTAAACTTGTCTATGGTTCCATCTACTTTCATCTTCTTCTTAAAGATCCATTCACTTCTCAAAGGTTTACAACCAGGGGGAAGATCAGCTAAGACCCATGTATTGTTACCCATGATGGAATCCATCTCATCATTTATGGCCTCCTTCCAAAAAGACACATCATGTGACTTCATTGCCTCGGCAAAGTTTCTTGGGTCATTCTCAATACTGTAACAATACATATATTGAGAACCAATCTCATCCCTTGTTCCCTCAACCAAGTAAACTTGGAAATCAGGACCAAAGGATTTCTCCTTTCTTACTTGTTTACTCCTTCTGATTTCAGACATTTGTTCCCCTTGGGGTAATGATACCCCTGGAGGAACACAAGCCTCCCGATCTAAACTAGATCCAGGAACCAAGTCCTTTGGTACAGGTGTTGATGAAAACCGTCTTTCATCAAAGATGGCATCTCTTGATTCTATAACGGTATGAACCAAAATAGACTTATTTGGTTCAATAACATAGAACCTATAGGCTTTGTAATGCTCGGCATATCTAATGAATATACATGCAACACCTTTTTCACCCAAAGTCTTGTGCTTAGGGTCCGGTAGTCTTACTACCGCTTTACAACCCCAAACCCGAATATAATTCAGATTGGGTTGCTTTTTGAACCAAAGTTCATATGGAGTTGCATTGTTCCTTTTGTTAGGAACTCTATTCAACAAGTAACAAGCCGTTAACATGGCTTCTCCCCAAAATCCATCATTCAACCCTGAGTAGGAAAGCATGGAATTAACCTTTTCCTTTAAAACTCGATTTTTTCTCTCCGACACACCATTTTGTTGTGGTGTATAGGGAGCTATGGTTTCATGAATGATACCTTCAGATTGGAAGTAATCTGGGTCAAAGTATTCACCACCTCTATCGGTGCGTAACCTTTTGATCATAGTTCCCTTTTGAAGTTCAACTTCATTCTTGTAAATTTTGAATTTACTAAGGGCCTCATCCTTAGCATGCAGTAAAAATACATAACAATATCGAGAATAATCATCAATGTATGTCACCACATATTTCTTATTCCCCAAGGACGGAGAAGCATGAAAATCACATAAATTACTATGTATTAACTCAAGCACGGAACAATTCCTTTGTACCTCAGGAAAAGGTTGTCTAGTTATCTTAGTAAGCATGCATGTTCTAAACTTCTCTATATTCATATCAAATGGTGGAATTAAGCCATTTTTAGACATATCATGCATACGCTGATAATGAACATGTCCAAGACGCGCATGTCATAGAGAAGAAACAGTTTCCTCTGAGGGAACATATCCCCTTGAGGTAACAGAGCCTTGTGCACAAGTCATGTAAACATAAGTTACAACTTTACTAATACTGAGTTTAAACATGCCATTACATAGATAACCACGTCCAACAAACAAACCACCTTTCGATAATATATAATTATCGGCTTCAAACACTTGCCGAAAACCTAACTTGTGAAGGATAGTACCAGAGACTAAATTTTTCCTAATTTTAGGAACATACAACACATTCTTAAGAATTAAAGTCTTCACAAATGAAAACTCCAACTCCACTTGGCCTTGGCCTAGTACGGGGGCAGTTGACTCGTTTCCCATGTGAAGGACACGTCCATCTTCCACAAGAACAAATGACTTGAACGTAGTTCTATCCCTACTCACATGAGCAGTAGCACCCGAGTCAACCCACCATGCAATCTCATCATCCTGCACAAAGAAAGCTTCAGAAATATTAGGAACATAGTCCAAACCAGGAAATTTTACTAAACGGGGAACAGTTCCCGTTGAGGGAACAGTTCCTTTCTGACCTTGATGAGACTTCTGCTCCTGGTCCTTGGACCCTTGAGCAGAATGGTTGAGAGGGTTTCCTTTCTTCCCCTTTCCAGCACGACAATCTCTTTTGAAATGTCCCCGCTTGCCACAATTCCAACAATCAATCCCTGTGGGGGAACGTTTCTTGTTGGGACCATTGTGAGTGTTGTTAAACGGCCTTTTCTTGCCCTTGTTCTTGTTCCCTTTCTAAGAACCTTCTTCCATCATGTTTACAACGGAAGAACCTGGAGTCTCCTTCTCCTTAACTTTCTCTTGCGCACAAAGACCTTTTTCAATACGCAAATGGCTTCCAAGCTCCACAAGAGAAATGTTTTCCTTCTTGTGCTTCAGCATGTGCTTGAAGTCTTTCCATGATTGTGGTAACTTGTCAATTACACTTGACACCGAGATGGATTCGTCCATCTTCAAACCGTGTTGGGCAAACTTCCCCAAGATACGTAGTATCTCATGGAATTGCTCCATTACCGGCCGAGAATCAAGCATTTTATAGTCATTAAAATTGCTTACAAGGAACTTCACGCTCGAAGCGTCTTCAGCCATGTACTTGGACTCCAAAGAGTCCCAAAGTTCCTTAGCGGATTCGACGTTTTGGTACACATCAAAAAGAGAGTCGGACATACCATTTAAGACGTGGCCTCGGCAAATATAATCGTCATTCTCCCATTTGCTCCTACGCCTCACGACATCCAACGATTCATCATCGCCCACTTCAAGAATAGGAGTGGAGAGAACATACGCCACCTTGAGGGTGGTCAAGAGGAAGTGCATCTTCTTTTGCCAACGTCGAAAGTCCACCCCTTCAAACTTGTCAAGCTTTTGGAACTTGGTTGACATCTCATGAACTGTTGCCATTAATCACCAAGATATTGATTTCGAATGTTGGTGTCGGAGCCTACTCAGGAAACTGTTGATGTAGAAACTGGCTTCTCCAGGGAACAGATCAAGTGGCAACACAACCCGGATAAAGTTTGAATCGCATGAAAGCTTTCCGAAATCAATATTTCGCCCATTTATCAAGCCTTAGGGAATCCACGAAAATTGAAGTGAGATAAGATAAACCAACCAATTCAAGTCAAGGCTTTTGATGAGAATTGAACTATAGAGAATGTGTTTTCGGACTTTTAGCTTCGTATGGAATGATCTTAAGTGAGATCAATTTCGACCAACCCAACACTAATGCCCTAGAACCCTTTATATAGGATTTAGAGAACTTCCAGATCAGTTTACAAGAAGTTACCGGGTA
Source organism: Rheum nobile (assembly GCA_027886185.1). NCBI lineage: Eukaryota > Viridiplantae > Streptophyta > Magnoliopsida > Caryophyllales > Polygonaceae > Rheum > Rheum nobile. Next base: position 1,635,308 of record WOAB01000167.1, read on the forward strand.
GTTACGGCGGTTACAACCGCTCCAAAGGCAGTTACCTTTTCTGGGAACTGAACTCATCGGTTATCGACAGTTATAAGGTAGTTACACAAGTTATGGCGGTTATAATAGGAGTTACCATTGCAGACGTGATTGTAGTTACAAGCACGTTCCAAGACACGTTGTAAATTACCCACGTGCTTAATGCGCTCAAATCAACCAGCCAGCTGTACAGTTTCCTCATAGGGAACAAACCAGCAAAGTTCCCTTCGAGGGAACTTGCTGTACCAGTAACAATACCTTATTGTTGCCCTTCGAAACTCGAATCCGCTTACACAAGTGTGTACTCCACACCTCCAGACATGTGTAATAACGAAGTGAGCTCCCATAGTGTTGTGTGAATCCCGATCACACTAAATGACATTGTTCTCTCCAAGGAACAATATCATGATGACACTAAAATCACCAACAAGAAATATAAGGGGGCGGGATCTGGTCGAGCCGTCGTGGAGACTAGAGGGTGGAGCCATGGAGGGGAGAAATAGAAGGGGGCTGCAGATTCTGGTAGAGTGAAAGTGAAACACATTTTTACATTTTAGGGTTCGGATTTTAATTTATTTTATTTTTTTGAGTGGGGGCCCGTGCCCCCACTGGTCCTTACGTGGGTCCGCCCCTGATTATCTGCTCCACTTATGCCGCATCTTGCATGCAAGCTTACGGTTTCTTAATTTTTGCAGCGTTTTCTACGTCCACTTTCCGTGTTAATGTCATCACCATCCACAATACCAACTAGGAAGAATTTTATTTGTCAAGAAAAGATGGTTCGTTTTGGTAAAAAAAGACCCCAAATACTTAATTTATTTAAGTGTTTTTTCGCCTGATACTCCTGAGATACGGCGAATTTTGCAAAATACCCCAAATTTTGGCTCATTTCGTGTGGTACCCTCAGTTTTTTTTTTTCCGCCAAATACCCTTCCGTCAAATGGACTAACAGAAACGTTAATTTTTTAAAAAAAAAGAAGAAAAAAAACAACAAAACCCCAGATATGTCTTTTGTTTCTCCTCGCGTCTCTACTCTCTCCTGTCTCCTCCGGCGGCGGCTCGAGCCCGCCCTCCACCACTCCGCCTTCGAGCTCGCCTCCCGTCCGTCCGCCTTCGAGCTCGCCTCTCATCCGTCCTCCTTCGAGCCTGCTGCCCCCTTCGACGACTCCCTCCTCCTTCGTCGGATGACGTCAGAGGGCGAAGAAGCTGATGAGCGGTCTCAGATCGGAGTACGGTGGTCCCGATTTTGAGCCCCACATCACGGTGGTGGGGGCCATCATCTTGACTGAAGCCGATGCCATCAAGAGATTCCGATCCGCCGTTGATGGCCTGAAGGCGTACTCTGCTACGGTGGAGCGCGTCTCCACCGGAACATTCTACTACCAGTGTGTTTTCCTCCTCCTCAAACCCTCACCCGAGGTTAATAAAATCTACAATTTTACGTATTCCGCTCTTTATGATTTCACTCAAATCGAGTTGACCCGAGTTTTGTGATGTAGACCCGAATTGGATAGTTTTGGGAAGAAGATAGCAACTGTATCACCTACTGAACTGTCTAATTTCGAACTCAACTAATTAAATGATTATGGATGTATAATTTTTAGGTGAGTATAGCTTAACCAATCAATCAATTAACCACTAAACATCAACACCTTGCATGACTCGGCGAGCTCGAAGGCGGACGGACGGGAGGCGAGCTTGAAGGCGGAGGGAGTCGTCAAAGGGGCAGCGGTCTCGAAGGCGGATGGACGGGAGGTGAGCTCGAAGGCGGAGTGGTGGAGGGCGGGCTCGAGCCGCCGCCGAAGGAGACAGGAGAGAGTAGAGACGCGAGGAGAAACAAAAGACATATCTGTTTTTTTTGGTTTTTCTTCTTTTTTAATTTTTATTTTTAAATTAACGTTTCTGTTAGTCTATTTGACGGAAGGGTATTTGGCGGAAAAAAAAACAAAACTCGGGGGTAACATACGAAATGAGCCAAAGTTTGGGATATTTCGCGAAATTCGTCGTACCTCAGAGATATCAGGCGAAAAAACCGTTTATTTAATTATATATTTGCTTAATCATATGCAAGGTTAAGTGAATCAAGCACATGTTATGTTTTCCAAGTGTATATATATTATGTGGCGGGCGTCGTTTGCACTACATAATAATCGTTGTGGGACATGTCTAAATTATAATGATAGAGTGGGGCTCGAAATTTGGAAACACGTATTTTCCAGGAACTTAAAATTTTGCAAGTTGACGTAAATTGCCCAAATTCACACCATTTCACATTTTCTGAATTAAATGGGTTTAAAATATAATGTCAAGTTGTCTATTTTTTTCTGTTAAATAAAATTAGGATGTAGGACTTATGACTTACTCCAAAGATAGAGAAGTCCCTAATTAAACATAAAGAGAGCTTACAAAAAAATACATATAATATCTAGTTGCCTAGTTATATTTAAATAAAATAGTTTTTATAATTTCTGATACATATAATAATATCTGGCACTAATGCACTATCGATGTGATATTGAAATTTTAATTTCTGATATTTTTTGTGTTTTACTGTTTTCTTCAGTATAAATTTTTCATGCCTTTCAAGAAACAAATATGGTGGCCGACTTCATTACAAAAATGGTTCAACATAATTCCTTCAAAGATATTTGAGCTAGAACTTGTATTTCTCATCCGTAAGGATGCTATAAACTAATAAACCGTCTCTTTTGTGATTTTCAGTATAATTTTTACCTATTCAAAAAAAAAGTTTTATAAGTTATTATTTAAATCATGTAAAATTTCCAAAATAACAAATCATCATATAGTTTAATTTCATATACTATTACCTATAGGTCGACCCAACTTCGGAGTTAATCGAACTTTTTTTTTTGAGAGCAGAGTTAATCAAACTTAAAACTATAAAAATTAGACATTATATTAATAAAGTTTACACAACCTCACTTAACTAGCAAGCTATGGGCCCAAGAGAGCTGAGGCCCAAAGTCAAGTCCAGTAAGCTTTTACGCAGGGCCGTAGGCACTGAAACCAGCTCCTTCATGGAAACATTCGGGCCCATTGCCCTTTTTTCTCACCCAAATCAGATTATCATCCCCGAAAAATTCCCGTTTAGCGTTTTGACCCCGATATACAGCTTTACTCTCTCTTCCTATCCGTCTCTCTCATCTGAAGCTATCTCCCTTCCCGACATCATCTCACATTTCACTCCTCCACCTCCCCAAACCCTCGTCTCCTCTCTGCGGTGGATCAATGCCAGCTTCTTCCGTAACAGTCAGAGGGACCACAATCTCGAACCTCCATCCCCGATGTCCTTTCCGTCAGCCTTCATAGTCGGGTTCTCTCTTCAACGACTACCGCTAACGCTTCCCCCTCTTCATCAACTACTGACCACTCCACCGTCTTCCTTCCTTCCTTCGAGCTCGCTCCTCCTCGTTGCCGTCAGGTTTGCGTGGCCTGAGCGATCCCTCCGCCGAAGTCGAAATTCGTCATCGGTAACGGCCTGTTACAAACCGAGGATCTGATGCCGGAGGATGAAGAAGTCGTGAAATCGGTGATTTCCGGATCTGTTCCCTCCTATTCTCTCGAATCCAAGCTCGGCGACTGCTTCCCTGCTGCCAAGATCCGTCGTGCGGCGCTCCAGAGGGCGACTGGGCGGTCGCTTGAGGGGCTTTCCCTTTCCGGCTTTGACTATTAGTTGATTCTAGGCCAGTGCTGTGAGATGCCGGTGGGATTCGTGCAGATTCCGGTTGGAATAACTGGTCTGTTGTCGCTTGACGGTCACGAGTTTTAGGTTCCCATGGTGACCACCGATGCTTGATTGCGAGCACCAACAGGGGTGCAAAGAAATTCACATGTCCGGAGGTGCTAACAGTGCCCTTCTGAGGGATGGGATGACTAGGGCCCCTGTTTTGAGGTTCAGTTCAGCAAGGTGGGCAGCTGATCTCAAGTTTTTCTTGGAGAATCCGGCCAATTTCGAGACCCTATCCATGGTGTTTAACAGGTTTGTGCCCCCAATCTGTTGTTGAATATGTTAAATTAAATAGTCATAACGGTAGCTTGTTTGAGGTGCGAGATTTGGGCTTAAAAATGGAACTTAGGGGGATTTGCAAGGCTGAGTAGCTTCTGAGAAATGGGATGCCAATGCATTTTCTTTTAACTACAAGTCTAGTAGATTCGTAAGGCTCAAGCAAATTAAGTGTGGAATTGCTAGAAAGAATATTTACACGAGATTTTCTTGCAGTACAGGCGATGCTATGAATGAACATGGTAGCCAAAGATGTCCAGAACGTCTTGGAGTTTCTCAGGAATGATTTCACTGACATGGATGTTATAGGCATTAGTGGTAAGCTTCTTGTCAGCTTTTGCTAAATTTCACATTTGAGAGTTATCTGTAGTGTCATCTTAAAGAAACTAGTCCATTTGAGAGTTATCTGGGATAGTGAACTTGCTATTTAGTTCTATGATGCACGTGGAGCTACTCTCAAGATTCACTAGAATGGAAGGCTAGTGTCAGTGCTTGAAGTTGATAAATTGGGACTCTCACTGTAATTAGTTTGAATTTGTTGACTTAGGACAATATTTGTTGCTCGGACTCGAAAGAATGTCTTGGGGAACTTTGTTTTGGAGATCCTCTGATAAACTCTGTTGATCTTTGTCACTGTGTAACAGTCATAGGGACCCAAGTTGAAAAATAAACTTCTGAATGACCCAACTAGATTTATCCTTTGCTAAGAATTTTCTTTGACATGGCTCAACTGAGAATGGCTTATAGAAGATCATGAAATCACGATAGACTTTGGGTTGATTTGCATCACTCTCGAAAGCTCACAAAACGCAAATAATATAGTGATACAGGGTGCTATTGGATGGAGGTTGATTAGTATATTATTCTAAAAAGTTGCGTATTTTGTTCTATAAATTAATTTGATTTATCTTTGATTGGCACCGAACTTCGAACGCGCCACCGACTAGCCTCGGTGACGCTTCGAACGCGCCACCGACTAGCCTCGGTGACCCTTCGAATGCGCCACCGACTAACCTCGGTGACCCTTCAATCGCGCCACCGACTAGCCTCGGTGACGCTTCGAACGGGCCACCGACTAACGTCGGTGACGATTCAAAAGCGCAACTGACTAGCATCGGTGACGCGTGACGCTTCGAAAGCGACACCGACTAGCTTCGATGACGCTTCGAAAGCGACACCGACTAGCTTTAATGATGCTTTGAAGGCGACACCGACTAGCTTCGATGACGCTTTGAACGCGCCACCGATTAGCATCGGTGACGCTTCGAACGCGCCACCGATTAGCATCGGTGACGCTTCGAACGCGCCACCGATTAGCCTCGGTGACGCTTCGAACGCGCCACCGACTAGCCTCGCTGACGCTTCAAACGCGCCACCGACTAGCCTCGCTGACGCTTCAAACGCGCCACCGACTAACCTCGATGACGCTTCGAATGCGACTAGCCTCGGTGACGCTTCGAACGCGCCACCGACTAGCCTCGGTGACGCTTCGAACGCGCCACCGACTAGCCTCGGTGACACTTCGAATGCGTCACCGACTAGCCTCGGTGACACTTTCAAAGTGCCACCAACTAGCCTCGGTGACACTTTCAAAGTGTCACCACTTACTAGCCTTGATGACACTTTGAAAGCGTCACCGACTAGCCTCAGTAACACTTTGAAAGTGCCACCAACTAGTCTCGGTGACACTTTGAAAGTGTCACTACTTACTGACACTTACTAGCCTTGATGACACTTTGAATGTGTTATTAATTACTAGTCTTGATGACACTTTGAAAACGCCATTAATTACTTGTCTTGATGACACTTTGAACATGCACTAACTAGTGGAGATGATGACACTTCGTAAATGTCACAAACTAGTGGAGATGACACTTCGTAAATGCCACCAACTAGTGGTGGTGATATTTCAACGATAATCGTCATTAAGACGAGATTTGTATTGTCATCAACTAGCTGTGATGACAGTTTGTGACATTAACTAGTTGCGATGACAATATGTGTCATCAACTAGTTGCGATGACAATATGTGTCATCAACTAGTTGCGATATCGTTTGTATTTGACGACATTTTGTGTTTTGATGACAGTATGTATCATTAACTAGTTGCGATACAGTTTGTATTTGATGACAGTTTGTGTTTTGATGACAGTTTGTGTTTTGATGACAGTATGTGTCATCATCTAGTTGCGATACAGTTTGTGTTTTGATGACAGTATGTATCATCAACTAGTTGCGATTCAGTTTGTATTTGATGACAGTTTGTGTTTTGATGACAGTTTGTGTTTTGATGACAGTGACTGTCATCAAAATGATTGATGACAGTGACTGTCATCAAAATGATTGATGACAGTGACTGTCATCAAAATGATTGATGACAGTTTGTATTTTGATGACAGTTACTGTCATCAAAATGATGATGTCACCAAAAATATTTTTTAACGGGAATTTTTTTTGTCGGTCAACGCCGTTCAACGACCGTTGACCGTCGATCAACGCCGGTCAATGACCGTTGACCGTCGATCAACGGCTGTTGACCGATCAATGGTCAAATGTGTTAATTTGTTTGACTTATGGTGATGTCATTATTATGTAATAATGACATCACCATGGGTCATGAGTTTAGATGAAATTTATCAAATTTCACTATATTTAAATGGTTATTTAACCTGAAGAGGGTCGTTTATGTTTTTCAAAAGCCCATTATATATTTTGTCCCAGCTCGTTAGCGCTGCAGTGCCTTATCTCGGAAATGATCCGGGTCTCTTTGTGATTTTTTGTTGTTTGTTGTTGATTTTGGGGTTTTCCACCAATGGTCGTTGGTTTTGATGGTTACTAGTTACCACACGGTGTTAGAGATTTCCCAAACTGTTTTTAATCTTGTGATTTTTTTATAAAAAAAATTGTTGTTGATTTAAAGGTTTGTAATTAGTAGTTCTTGATTATAAATTATAATTGTTCTTGTTGCTGGTTGTTGTTGTTAAAAGATGTTTGTACTTTTTTTGATTAGGTAAAATTTAGACGGGAAATCACAGAAGAGACAGTTTCTCAATTTATAGTGAATTATAAATTCTAGACTAGCTTGAATATCTTCCAAGGAGCTCTGCTGGACCGTCTTTGTGATGAAGTCGGCCATCACGTTTGTTTCTCAGAAGATATGAAAAATCCGCACTGAAGAAAACAATGGTAAAACACAGGATATCAGAAATTAACATTTCAATATCCCATGGACAATGTCAGATTTGATTAAGAATATTCACAATGGTAAGGTTATTGCATTCAAGTTGAATGTCGATAATGTAAGTGTTTCTGTTTTTAAAGGGGTTGAAATACCACATTTATCCCCAAAAAGAAAGATTGATTTATCCGTATTGTTCATGAAAATGTAGCCAAAGCTAGATTCACCATTAGATTTGATAGATTTATTTGTATTGATTTTAATTATGTTATCCGGTGATTTTTTCCATTTCTTTATTGGTCGTCTAATATTGTTCATTCTATGTGTTATTTGTTTGTTCTCTTCTAAACAATCAGGGTTCCAACTCTCCGTCTTATTTCAATTATCAATTTGATTTTTAATATAAATTGGTACATCCTTTATGGTATCAGTATCATCGTTTGTTCTTCCAAAGCTTTGTTGGTTTCTGTAAAATCAAATTCCCCACTAAGAGACCATTAATTCTATAAATTGTGATTTATCAGTTTTTTTTTCGAATTTTCTCAATGATTTCCTATGTTTAGGGATCTAATGATACCATAGGTATGATAATTCATTTTCTCTATTGTTTTTATGGTATGGTTACATTGGAATATGAGATAGGAAATGATTCAAATCCTCCAATTAAGCATTACAACGGATACAACTCTAGAGGATTGTTACACCTTTTTCTGCTAATCTAGCTTTGGTTGAAAGTCCGTTTTTCATTATTTTCCAAATAAAGTTTTTAACTTTGTGATATGTGTCCATCTTTCAGATTCATGAAGAATCATAAGCAATATATCTCTTGTTTCTGTTAATTAATTCCATAACAGAATTCGTAAAAAATCAACCATTTTTGCTAGTTTTCCAGTACATTCTATCATGAATTTCATTTAAAGGTATTGGGATAAAGGTTATTTTTTGGGCTAAATCATGTGGTAAACATTGTTCTATGAGGTTCATATTTCAGGTTTTATTTGGCAACATAAAATCAGTTACTAGAGCATTCTTATTCAGGATTGATTGTGTGTTTATGATATCACATAGAGGGGTGTTCGAGACTCAATTATCCGACCATAATTTGATTGTTCTGTCATTATCAACTTGCCAAATTAGTCCAGATTTGAATTCATCCATGAGTTCAATCATTTTGGACCATTGCCAAAAGCAATTTCTTTTTTTTTCTCGTAATGAAATATATGGATTGTTTTAAGTATTTTTCAGTAACAATTCTAACCAAAAAATTATTCGGTTTTGCTAAGATTTTTCATAGTAATTTGAATTGTAGGGTTTTATTCATGTCTTTTGATTTTCTCAAATCAAGACCTCTTTGTTGTGTCGGTTTACATATTTTTCTCCAGCCTATAAGAGGTTTATAGGAGCTGTCTTTGTTCCAAAAAAAGATTTATTTAACTTGTCAAGTTCATTGTGTGTGTAGGTAACATAAAATTTTATATAAGATAGTTTGGTCTTGATGCTAGATTGGTTTTTATTAGTGTTGTTCTTCCTGCTTGGGAAAGAGAGTTTGCTTTCCATTTAGACAATTGTTGTTGGGTGTTAATTAAGAGATCAGCAAAGGTATTCGAGTTGACTCTATCATTAATGATAGGGCAATCAAAATATTTTTCGAGAGATATCATATTTGTGATTGTGAGAATATCTTGTATTGCTAATTTCTTTTGGTTGGTAACCTGTTTTGTAACTTGAAAAGCCGATTTATGAAAATTTACTTTTTTCCTGAGATTTTGCAATATTCATCAATAATATCCTTGATTTCCTTATAGTTTTCATGTTTAGCTTTTGAGAAGATCACAATGTCATCCGCAAAAGCCATGAACGGAATTCGTGATCCTTGTTGAGTAATTTGAAATCCTAGAGGATTTCGATGTCTTTCTGAAGCTTTTTGGAGTTTTCTAGCAAAGATTTCAGATTCTAAAATAAACAAGAAAGGGGAAAGGGGGTCACCCTGTCGAAGTCCTCTTGATGGTTTAAATATTTTTGTGGGTCCATTGTTTATAAACACCGAGAAAGATACCTGTTGTAATGCATTCTTTTATCCAGTTGATAAATTTTTCGTGGAATCCAAACTTTTCCATGATTTTAATGATGAAGTTTCATTCAATTCTATCATAAGCTTTTTTCATATCTAATTTTAGGGCAATGAAACCTTCAGTTCCTTTTTTCGATTTAAATGAGTGAAATATTTCATGGACAATCAATATATTATCTTGAATAGCTCTGTTAGCAACAAAGGCACCCTGTAGGGGGTGGATTAATTTTTTCATGGTTCTTTTAAGTCTTGTTGTTATGATCTTCGAGATAATCTTATAAATTATAGAGTATAGACTTATGGGTCTATAGTGATTAGTAGAGTTCAGATTGTCACATTTTGGAATCAAAGAGATAAATGTGTGATTTATTTGTTTGAGCAATTTCCCGGAAAGAAAAAAGCTTTTAACTGCTTGAATAACAGAAGGACCTACAATGTCCCAATATTTTTGGTAGAATTCTGCTGTCATACCATCAGGACTTGGTGATTTATCCGAGCCAATGTTAAAGACAACCTTCTTAATTTCTTCATTGAAAACGTTTTCTTATTAATTCTAAATTGTCCTTTGTAGAGATTTCAAACTGAATTAATTCAAGATTTTTCTGGAGTAATCTCTGGTTCATATCCTCACTTCTAAACCTTTTAATGAAGTCCTTTCTGATTTCATTTCTAATGTTTTCTTTTCCAGTAATCCTTGTTCCTTCATGGGTTCTAATTTCTTTTATAATTTTTCTATTTCTTCTTCCACTTGCTATTTTGTGAAAATAGCTAGCATTCGTATCAGTAAATTTGATGTGTTTAACTTTAGCTCTTTGGTTCCAGTAAACTTTCTGGAAGCAAAGAAGTTTTTATTTTTTTTCTATGATTCTTATTTGTTTTTTAATGAGATCGTTTGTAGGGTGAGTACAGATCTCAGTTTGGATTTCAGAAAACGGTTTTTCTATAGTTTGTAATTGAGTAAATACATTACCAAATGTACTTTTATTTCAGATATTGGCATGTTTCTTAAGTAATTTTGTTTTGGATACAAGATTATACAATATAGATCCATGATAGTTAGTTATCCAAGCTTGTTTAACAATATTTCTAAAGTCCTTTCTGGTCATCCAGATTTTTTCAAATTTAAACGGCTGATTTTTAAAATGTATTGCTGAGTCAAGCTCGATAGAGATGGACAGTGGTCTGACCTGGTAAAAGCAAAGTGTTTAGTACAGATATCAGGGTACCATTGAAGAATCTGGTGATGAATAAGCACCCTATCTAGTTTTTCATATATGTTATCTATTTCTGTTATGTTCTTCCGCCAGGTATTGATGTTTCCTTGAATAGGGGTCTCCAGTAGTTCACATTCATTCTTAAAATGTCGTAATTTTGCAAATTTTGTCATAGGTGGTATTAAACCACCTAATTTTTCAGATGAGTCTTGTATTTCGTTCAGATCTCCCATAATAACGCACGAAAGAGAATAATTTTTAATAAAGGAAATGAGTCCGTCTCAGAACACATTATTTGCAGATTCATTTGGTGGAGCATAAGTTACTGTTATCATAAGTTTTATGTTCGTGAGCAGGTTTGTATACTTGATATTAATAAATCTTGTTTCAATTTGGTCAATTTCGAGGATTTCATTTGTAAGTTGGTAGGTCTTCCACATTACACAAATGTCACTTGAGAAACCCGTAGCCGGGACAAAGTAGAATTGATCAAATCCCGTTTTTTTCCATACTTTTTCGCTTGGTTCCTTGCTTGTTCTTGTTTCAAAGAGTGCAATTAATTGAATTCGTTCAATTTTGCAGAAGGATTCAACATCCATCCAAAAAGTTTTCTTCCCGATTCCACGACAATTCCAAGTTGTGATATTCATAAAAAAACAATATTAATTTTGCCCCATATCATAAGACATCTAGTGGACTTATTATCATTTCTAATTAGAGTAATGTTTTTAATAGATGTAGTAGATAAATGAGGTTTAATTTCATTATTTTTAGTTGGTTCATCTAGGTTTAGTTTTTCATCATCAGATACAGTCAAGGACAAAAGAATTTCCTGAAATAAAATTCTCTCATAATAGACTATGGTGTAAATGTATTGTTAATAATGCCCTTTATCAGGGTAGACATGTATTCAACAATTTGCGGTAACCATTGTAGTTGTTCGGAGCTGTACAATAAACATGAGTGATAACCAACTGATATAGAGATGGGTGTATGAGGATGATTCCCATGTTTAACTTGTTCAGAGGGTAACAATTGTTCAACAAATGACATTTGTTCAGGCTGGCCGATCTGTAAACAGGTTGGTGATAATCTCCCTTAACTGACTTCTTGGTTTTTGAATTGATGAATCTTGACATATCCTTTAGAAAACTACTAAGCCAAGTGTGGGTAACACACACCAACAACCTGTAAGTTATCTGTCTGCAGACGCAACCATATTTCCAGTATATTAATTCTCTCTTTGCAGACATACTCCATTGAGTAAGACAGTTGATGCAGGCACCATGGGTACCCACATGATTTTTGAGAGTTTCATCATTGTTGTGTAAATGCCAAAAGGCCTCCTTTCTATAGGTACAAGCTTAAGTTTGTATACACCACATCCAAACCTGATGACACAAAAAAGTAGTAGAGTTTTTTTCACTCGTTTCAGCACTAGACACTAATTTGTTCAAGAACAACAAAATAGCATAAAAAGCCATAGAGATAGAGGTCAACCTCTAGTGCTGACTGTTCATGGGGTATGTAGTCATCTTTTGCGCGCGTGGATGATACAATACGTCTTTGATTTAGTTTAAGATTTTTTAAATAAAAATATCGAAACGTTATATATAAATTTATATTTATAAGTATAATACTAATTTTGTTATTTCTTTTTCAGATGAGAAAGGTTCTGAAGACGTACACCAGGAAGCCATGACATTGGGAGATGAACGCCCACATTACAGCGGCTCCGGACACCTGGTGGGATTTTGCTCAGCAGAGCCGTATCACCTCCATGAGGGAGGTGGACTTCAGGAGGATCGACGACGTGCTTATTTCTGCGTTCGTCAAGCGCTGGCATCCGGAGACGAGCTCATTCCATTTCCCGTGGGGCGAGATCACTATCACGCTCCACGATGTCGCGTGCATCCTGGAGATCCCCATCGACGGGTTGAGCGTCACCACTGATATGGCGGACCCCATCGTCAGAGAGCATGTTTGCGCCATTATTGGGGCGAACCTGGAGTTGGTGGCCCAGTGGTTCGGTGGTGGAGGTATCCCGATGGAGTCCCTCTTGCTGAGGTCGGCTGAGCAGCTGTCCAGTCCAGAGAGGGACGACCAACGCATAGCGTCCATGTACTTGATGATGCTCTTCGGTTGTACCGTTTTCCAGGACAAGTCAACGAATGCCGTCAAGTACAAGTACATGGCGCTAGTCGTTGACCACGACCGCACCAGTTGTTATGCCTGGGGAGTCAGCGTATTGGCTGTCTTCTACCGAAATTTGGGTGAGGCGTCAAGGGCCAGGGCAAAGGGCATTGCAGGCTGCACACTTCTTCTGAGGGTAATTATTTATTTAATTTATTTTTGTAATATATGATATTATATGCTAACGGATTTTATATATATGTAGGCCTGGATTTGGGCGTACTTTCCTACTTTCCGAGGTCACGCTGTCCTTGACCTGGAGGCCATGGCGGATACGAGGGCCGCTCGGAGAGACGGGAGGAAGGCTCCTCAGGGACGGGATCCGGAGCGGCTGATTGTTATTCGCCGCATTTTAGACGCCGTGAGATTTGATGAGGTAATACTTTACTGTTTTATTGCATTTCGTTTAGGAAATTAAAATTATGAATATACGTTTTGAATTTAGGAAATTAAAATTATGAATATACGTTTTGACATTTTAGGTTGCCTGGACACCGTGGGGTCAGTTAGACTTTACGACCCCTCAGTACGCTCCTTCTTTGTACAAAAGGCATTATTGAGTGCCTCGAGGTACAAGAGCCGTACATGCCGGACCGAGTCCTCCGCCAGTTCGGTTATAGGCAGGGGGTTCCTGAGGATCCACTAGAGCCACTCGAGGTGAAGAGGCGGGTCGACTTGAAGTCGTACGTTTTGAAATACGACGACGAGCAGTGCACATGGGATGCCGACCCTAGACCGACGATCAAGCTTCGGGACATGATCCATACCACCTTCGCCTGGGACACTGATGATGCGTACATCGATTGGCTAGAGCAGATGTCACATCCGTACGTGGATGCACGGTCCCCTAGACAGGATCGTCCAGGTCTGGCTCCTGTCATCCCTCCAGCTCCACCAGTGTCTACTCTCATGGTATGATACATTTTATTTATCGCTTATCATTTTTTGTTTTAAAATCGGTTTTGTTGTAATGGAAATCTTTGTCCTTTATTCAGCGGACCCAGATTCTCGCCGGTCGGATGCGGCATTTTTTGGAAGAGAGGGACGGGCTTCCACCAAATGTTACCGCTACGATTATTTCATGGATTCAGGATTTGATAGGTGACGAGGCGCCCATGGCTGATCCCCTACCGCGTGCCTCCCAGAGATTTACTAATTCACAGCACGAGAGAGGAGAGGGCAGCGGTAGAGTCCCCGACGATGACTAGATTATAGGACTTACATTATGCCGATTAGACAGTTGTGTTTTGGATCATGTATTTATATTTTGGTTGTATATAAGTGTAACTACATCAAATATAATGAAATATGATAAGCGGTATTTTACATAGCGCAACTAGTAATTATTAGCATATTATTGAGGAGATTTGGATTTGATTTATGGGATATTTCTGTAATCCGGAGAAAAGGTGAGAAGTGGTTAAATCATAGGATTTACAGAGTTTTGGAGGTAAGTTGGTGTTTGAGGTGCGGAGCTGCATTGTGGATGTTTTTGGAAGCACTTACGAGTTGAAGACGGTGCCCGAAGTCATATAGGAAAGCTGGTGATCAGAAGACAGAAGTTGCTGGAGTGGAGACCGCGAGCTTACGCGACTAATGGCGACCAGCGGTTAGCAGATTTCCAGCAGAACCTTGGGGAGCACAAACCGCGATCCCCAGCGATCGCGGTTGGTCGCGGTTTTCTGAGCGACTGAACAACTTCCGATTTTCTCCAACTGCTGGGCTGTTTCGTTTTGTTCAATTGAGCATGTATTTAAGGGGCTCAGATTAGGGTTTAAAATGACGGCCGAGAGAGCTAGACTGGGGGCTAATCTTCCTTTTTACTCTCAAGAACACTTAGATTTCTTTTCTCTCTTTTGGATTGGAATTGGTTGTGAAGAACTAATTTCCTGTTTTGCCTAGCGTGGAAGCACAAAGTTAACCCGGTTGTAAGGTTCATTTCTCTTGTTCATCCCTTGTTGGATTTGATATTAATTTCCTTGAGCATATTTCAAATTTCTATATTTTTGACTAGATTGATCTCCTGGTTTAAATCTATAGTAATCTAAGTGCTAGAATTGGGATAGACGGTGGAATCCCTAATCACTTGTAGCGATCACAATTGCATGAAATTGGTAAATTGAATTCAATTGTGAAAAAGGAAATTGATTTGCATTGCATACTTGCGTTGTTGAGTCTTTGCATGCAATCCATACAATCTTACACTTTATGCTACTAATTGAACCAACCTTAGAAGGTCTTCTAGGTTATCAGTTAGTAAGTGTTAGCAGGACCGGTTGGCTTGTTAATATAAATAAGATCAGAAGGGGAACAAATCAAAAGGGTGAATATGAACATGAGAGGAATCAATGATCAACTTGGTTAACTGCTGTGTGGAAACTTGCTAGGTGAAACTCCATTTCTTCTTATTTTCTTAAGCTTGATTTTGGTGTTATTTCATTTGTGTAGTCTTAGTAGAAAACCAACCCCCCCATTTGTTCTTTAAAGTTGATAAATTAGTAATTACATAGAAATTGACGTGTTGATTCCCTTGGGTTCGACTCCTTACTTGCATGCTATACTCTAGTTGCATATTAGGATTACTTTGATAGCGCGCACAACTGAAAATACGTTATCAAATTTGGCGCCGTTGCCGGGGAATTAATAATTGTTCCTTCTCTTTGTAATTGTTTGTTTATCAACTTTTGGTGTGAACCTTCTGTATGGTTCACACCCGTGCTACTGATTTTTCCATTCTTGATTTTGATCCTGAAAAATGTCCGCCCAAGACGGAGGTTTGAGTTGAGCACCATTGAGTCGAGCCACGACGTTAAAAAATGCGCTTCTCGGGAGGCAACCCGAGGTGTGTGATGTTTTAATTAATTTATTTTTTGCAATTTTTGTCGTTCTTTTTTATTGCCTTTTCAGTGTGTTTGTGGTTAGGGAAGGAAGCCCGAAGCGCAGGTTCAGCTGCTGTCTGCAGTCAAAACCGCGACCTCCCGCGGTTGGCCGCGATCGCGGTTTTTCTACTGTAAGTTCCTTCATTTTCAAAAAAAATAAATAAAAAATCCGAGGTCCTCTGTCGATAGGTTCCCAGAAGAAGAGCCTGTGATTGTAGGTTGCAAACTGCAATCACAGGTATGTGCTCAGAAACCTTTAGGGAGTTGGCGATTTGCTGTATTCGTCATTCATTATCTTCTTTTGTGGATCTATATATCGGAGTTCTTCTATGTTACCCCTTGTCTTGGATGAGCTATGCATTATTGGATCATCATTGTTGCTCATCCCACTTCTACCACACCTTGTGCTTCATTGGAGAGAGGCCATCCGGTCTTGTATGTGAGTCTTCTGTTTTCTCTTTCCCCGTGATTCTACTTTGTCTTTCATTACATTGAGGACAATGCAATGTTTAAGTCTGGGGGAGAGAATGTATTCACATGTTTTAGGGTGTTGTATATTTGTGTATGGCATATGTATAAATTTTTGAAAAATTTGAAATAGAAAAAGCCAAAAATATGAGAAAAAGGCAACCAAAATCCTGGGATGAGCTGAAAACCTGAAAGGACAGTTCAGGTAAAAAGCAGGTAGTCCGACCGACTCTAGGTTGGTGCAAAAATGGACTTGAGTGATGTGAGCAATATGTGAGATATCTAGCAAAATGAAATGAGTGGCTAAGTGAAAACCCGAAAGGGCGCCTAGGCAGAATGAGTGCAAAGAAAAAAGAGAGAATTTTTAGGATCATTCTGGCGTTGGCGTCATAAGAAGTGGTGTTATAAGGAGATCGGGTAGGATCACTCATGGAGCGATAAGGAGCTAGATAGGAGCTAGGATTAGATTATAATGCATTACTCATATTTGGTTGTTGGGAGGCGAAGTGTTTAGTCTTGTAATTGCTAGTATCATTTTTTCTTATACTTTCTGAAACCTGTGTGCTGATTGGAGGAGTGAGTTTTCTTTTAGCTTACTCGAGGATGAGCAAGGTTTAAGTATGGGGGAATTCGATAAGCGGTATTTTACATAGCGCAACTAGTAATTATTAGCATATAATTGAGGAGATTTGGATTTGATTTATGAGATATTTCTGTAATCCGGAGAAAAGGTGAGAAGTGGTTAAATCATAGGATTTACAGAGTTTTGGAGGTAAGTTGGTGTTTGAGGTGCGGAGCTGCATTGTGGATGTTTTTGGAAGCACTTATGAGTTGAAGACGGTGCCCGAAGTCATATAGGAAAGCTGGTGATCAGAAGACAGAAGTTGCTGGAGTGGAGACCGCGAGCTGACGCGACTAATGGGGACCAGCGGTTAGCAGATTTCCAGCAGAACCTTGGGGAGCACAAACCGCGATCCCCCGCGATCGCGGTTGGTCGCGGTTTTCTGAGCGACTGAACAACTTTCGATTTTCTCCAACTGCTGGGCTGTTTCGTTTTGTTCAATTGAGCAAGTATTTAAGGGGCTCAGATTAGGGTTTAAAATGACGGCCGGGAGAGCTAGCCCGGGGGCTAATCTTCCTTTTTACTCTCAAGAACACTTAGATTTCTTTTCTCTCTTTTGGATTGGAATTGGTTGTGAAGAACTAATTTCCTGTTTTGCCTAGCGTGGAAGCACAAAGTTAACCCGGTTGTAAGGTTCATTTCTCTTGTTCATCCCTTGTTGGATTTGATATTAATTTCCTTGAGCATATTTCAAATTTCTATATTTTTGACTAGATTGATCTCCTGGTTTAAATCTATAGTAATCTAAGTGCTAGAATTGGGATAGACGGTGGAATCCCTAATCACTTGTAGCGATCACAATTGCATGAAATTGGTAAATTGAATTCAATTGTGAAAAGGAAATTGATTTGCATTGCATACTTGCGTTGTTGAGTCTTTGCATGCAATCCATACAATCTTACACTTTATGCTACTAATTGAACCAACCTTAGAAGGTCTTCTAGGTTATCAGTTAGTAAGTGTTAGCAGGACCGGTTGGCTTGTTAATATAAATAAGATCAGAAGGGGAACAAATCAAAAGGGTGAATATGAACATGAGAGGAATCAATGATCAACTTGGTTAACTGCTGTGTGGAAACTTGCTAGGTGAAACTCCCTTTCTTCTTATTTTCTTAAGCTTGATTTTGGTGTTATTTCATTTGTGTAGTCTTAGTAGAAAACCAACCCCCCCCCCCCATTTGTTCTTTAAAGTTGATAAATTAGTAATTACATAGAAATTGACGTGTTGATTCCCTTGGGTTCGACTCCTTACTTGCATGCTATACTCTAGTTGCATATTAGGATTACTTTGATAGCGCGCACGATTGAAAATACGTTATCAAAATACTATAGTATATAAGGGTAACTATATGAAATATAATGAAATACTATAGTATGTAAGTGTAACTATATGAAATATAATAAAATACTATAGTATATAAGTGTAACTATATGAAATATAATGAAATACTATAGTATATAAGTGTAACTATATGAAATATAATGAAATACTATAGTATATAAGGGTAACTATATGAAATATAATGAAATACTATAGTATATAAGTGTAACTATATGAAATATAATGAAATACTATAGTATATAAGTGTAACTATATGAAATATAATGAAATACTATAATATATAAGTGTAACTATATGAAATATAATGAAATACTATAGTATATAAGGGTAACTATATGAAATATAACGAAATACTATAGTATATTGTAATACCCCTCAATTTCAGTAAGGGTATTTGGGTAATTTCCCAACCCTCGTTTTGTAAGCAAGGCGCGTTCGGCGTATTCAGAGTTTCTGTAACGTCTTTGATTTCTGTAATAATCTTTTTGAACGTTGTAATATACGTTTAAACGCATTTGTGGGTCTTAGAGTATTTTTGAAAGGGTAATAAAAAAACATTCTAACCCAAATCCGCGAGTGAACCACGACCTGAGGCAAATGGCGCGTTCCTGGCATTTCCGCGACCGCGAAAGAGTTTCCGCGATCGCGGAAACATGTTCGTCGTCTTCTTTCAGGAACTCGCGCGTTTTGCCGGTTCGGATGCCGCCTTTACGCCGGGGGAGGCCAATCGATTCGCCTGGACGGCGTTACTCTCCTTCTCACCCTATAAATAGGGCCTTCAAGCTCGGAGAATCTTCATCCAGCCCTCAATCGATTTCTCTCTCCCTCATTCGAGCCTCACCGGAGTTCGTGCGTCGTCGGAGCTGTTTGTCGGAGCTTTTAGGTGGTTGTCAGTGGTGATTTAGAGGTTTTGTGATGGTAGAAGTCGAAGCAAGCCTCGTCCGAGCCAGTCGTCGCCGTCGGTGAGCCTCGATTCGTATTTTAGAGTCGCGTCTGGGGGAGTTCCGCGACCGCGACTATTAACACCGCGATTGCGGCTCTGCCCAGAAATCCGCAATCGCGGAAGTTCCAAACCGCGACTGCGGCTTTCTTTCGCAAGCGCGATCGTGGCTTGGAGGAGCCGGTCCCGGCTTTGACCCTCGTTTCCTTTTGATTCTTTCGTTCGTATACTTTATCCGTTCGTATCGAATCTAACTTAGGGTTCCGTCATCGTTTCGTTGTCGTCGTAGGAATCCGTAATCAGATTCCAGTTTTCCAAATACCCGGAACCCGACAACTACGTTCGTCTCGATTAAGGCAAGTGGCGGTTCGCTCTTGCTATCATTCCATGTTTCGTTAATTATCAATTATTTCAGAATGTTAATTAAATTGGGATGAAACGTTGTTTTCGTTTGGGAACAGATTTTATAAATGTGCGATTAAAATTGTGTTATTATAATAGGTTGTATATATTGCTAGAAACAACTCTATTATATCTGTTATTACCATGATGGTATTTGGTGTGGATTATTATGTGGTTTTAACTATGTAGTTAGAACGAGTATTCGTAGGAACGCTATGTATCTCGCGAGGTCTAGTCGTTTCTTTATAACTGGTATTAGGAGGAGTTTGCCCTAGTACTTTCCTTGGTCATGACTGTACCCTTACTCAGGGTAGGTGCACACAGCTGGTGCCGACAATCGGGATTTATTCCCCAAGATATCTCTCGTGATGAGATGATATCCCTTAAAAGCTTCAACGTAAATATGCGCTTTGAAATTGAATAAGATAAGTGCGATTATGCACATAATTAATGATCAAGTTGTTTTAAACGCTTGTGTGAAACTATAGCGTTCCCAAACACTTGTTATACTTTCCGTTAAGACTCAATCTTTTGGAGTCTTCTCTTCATACGTTCCCCATAAGACTCACTCTTTTGGAGTCTTCTCTTATTCATACATTTTCGTATGTTTCCGTAGAAGTGTTGAGGTTCACTGTCGTCATCGGTTTTTATTCGAGAAACGACAGGTGTAACCTAATACGACTACTTAGAACCTTTTCTATTTTTTCCCTTGCATAGTCTTTCATTAGACTAACCAACCGGTTTATTCCTTTGCATGGTTGGCTGGTGTCATCCGTCTCATACGGCACATCAGGAAAACTCCCTTTCCGTGAAGGCTAGTACGCGATGATGAAGGCAGATGACGTTTTTAAGAGTTTCCAAGGTTAATGATCCTAGGCGTGAGATCGCACAGATCAAGACCCTTCGTATTTTTATTCATTTTAAAGACTTCCGCTGTATTGAAATAATTCTGTATTTGGACGTATTTGGTATTCACAGATGTAATCCGTGACTTTGGTTTAAATAATATATGTGTATTTAATAAAGTTTTGTGTTGGTACATGATTGTTATAAAATGGTTAAGCCTTGGGTGACCCCAAATGTGTAATCTGAGATCACTGGCGGTAATACTTTCAAGGAAATATTTGGGGGTGTTAAGACTTAAAGTTGGATTCCGCTCTCTTTAGCTGGGCGATTTCTTCTGCCTCACGTCTTTACCGACCAAGGTTGAATCTCGTCGCCGATGGCTTCTCCGGCTTGTCCGAGAGGGGGTGTGACAACTAGGCAGGCTAAGAAGCAAGGAAAAGCTGGATTCTCTGTTGCGCAGAAAGATCTGAGAGTCCAGATCGGAGCTGTTCATCCGACGATGAAAGCTCCGGCTAAATCCAAACAAGTTCCGATTACGATTCCGGCCACGGAGATCAGAAATGAGAGTCCGGTTACGAGTCCGAATCTAAATACGGAGGTTAGAAGTGAGACTAGAAGTAAGAATCAGATTCCAATTGCGGAGATCAGAAGTGTGAATTCTCAGGATGATTCAGTCATGACGGTAACGAAATCTGCTCTTCCACGTACTAAATCTCCTGGGATTCCTGATGTTGAAGGTCCTAAATCTAGATCGAAGCATCTAGGATATAAACTTGACTTAATTGAAATTCCGAACAGGGACACATATGAATTTCAACTAAGTGATGTGAGATCGGAGATGATAAAATGGCAGTTTACTTTGATTGGAGGAGTTATAGGATCGAATGTTACACCTGAGATTATGATAGAGTTTGTTAAACAGAATTGGGAAATTGAACCCCCTGAAATCGATTTGCGAGCGAATGGCATTTGGATTTTTCGTTTCCAAAGCCGTGAGCATATGAATTGGGTTATGGAGCAGGGGCCTTGGCTTATTCTGGATTCTAGGCCACTGGTGTTGAAGGAATGGAAGTCGGGGACTCCTATGCGTTGGTCTTGCTTTGACAAGGTTCCGGCATGGATTCAATTGCGTAATATTGATCCTATCTTTTGCTCAGAAAGGATGTTAAGCATCATTGGCAGTATGATTGGGACTCCAATCTATATGGATCAATTTACTGCAACTAGGAATCATATTTCCTATGCTCGACTTCTGGTTTTGGTTAATGTGGAGGATACTATGAAACCTGAGGTGAAGCTTATTGGACCAGATGGAACAGTCTATAAGATCCGCATTTGGTATGAATGGTTGCCTTGGACTTGTTCTGGTTGTGGTGTGTTTGGCCATTCCACAGAGGTGTGTGCAGCTAATAAGCATAAAATCAATCAGAGGACTAAGAAGAATTTATCTGAGAAAGAGATTGCTAAGGATAAGAAGTATGTTTGGGTTGCTAAGAAACATTTGTCTGAGGAAGAGATTGCCAAGGATCAGCAAAGTAAGCTTGTTGATAATAATTGTAGAAATGAGACTCAATCTTCTAAAGTTGCTGATCCGATTGTTATTATAGAGAAGTCTAAGAATAAGCAGAGTATGCCAGTTGAGAATAATTGCAGAACTGAGCTACTACCCCCTAATGTTGTTGTGCTGGAGGATAGTATTGATCCAGCAGATGGCTTATCAAAGGGCCAATTAAATAGAATTCGCTCTACTCCTACCAAGAAGGGGAAATCCTGCTCCTTAGTGAATGATAACCTGACTTCTCACTTGAGTTGTAGCAGCTCTCTTATGCAAGATAACGATTGAAGTTATTATTGGTAGTTGGAATACTAGGGGATGCTGTAACTCCTCTAGACCTCACTTTGTGAGGGAGTTGGTGAACAAAAATAAGTTGAGTCTTGTTGGTCTTCTTGAGACTAAGATACCTTATGACAAGGAAGTCATTCTCTCTAAGATGTTGATGAATCAGTGGCAGTTTGTTACTAATAGTTCTCTTAATCATAGAGGCAGGATTTGGGTTACATGGGATCCTATGGTGCTAAGTATTGTTCCTCTTGTGATCTCTCCTCAGATGATACACTGTAAGGTGAATAGTAGAGATAATATGACTTGTTTCTATGCTACTTTTGTTTATGCTTTCAATGCTAAGCTTGAGAGGAGATCTTTGTGGAATGAATTACTGAATCTGGCTAATGGTATTACTGAACCTTGGGTTGTCTTGGGAGACTTTAATTGTTTGCTTCAGTCAGCAGAGAAGATCTCTTTCAGAAGTAATCTGTTTCATTGTTCAGAGGAGCTGGTCTAGGTTCTTGAGCAGACTCAGCTAAGTGATCATATCTTCTCGGGGGCTTACTATACCTGGAGTAATCAGCAGGAGAGAAGAGACAGAATTGCTTGCAAGCTTGATAGAGTGCTTATTAATCAGGTTTGGGATGACAGTTTTCCTACTTCTAGAGTGTTTTTTGCAGACCCCAACATCTCAGATCACTCTCCAGCTATAGTACTTGTCAATCCTAATCCTGGCTTTAAAAGGATTCCTTTTAAATTTCGAAATTTTTGGACTGAAGAGTCTGATTATTTAGATTTGATCTCCAGTGCCTGGCAAGATACTCTGAATGGGAATGCTCAGTATGTTTTGGCCTCTAAATTGAAGAAAACTAAAGCAGTGTTGAAGAGATGGCAGAAAGGCAGATTCAGGCAATTGGAAATTATGGTGGAGGAATGTGTTGAAAGATTGAAGAAGTCAAATGAAGTACTCCAGCATGACTTTTCCTGTGTGACTAAACAACAAGATGTTGTGAATGCGAAGGGAGAGCTTAATCTGAGAATGAGCCAATTGCAAAGCTTTATTGTTCAAAGAGCTAAGGTGGATTGGATTAAACTTGGGGAAGATACCTCTCCAATTTTTTACAATGGGATCAAAACCAGGAAAGCTAAGTCCAGTATTTTTGCTCTGAAAGATGGTCATGGCCAAGTGATTGATTTTGAATCAGCTATTGAAGCAGAAATCTTGTTATTCTACATCAATCTCTTTGGTACACAAGGCTTGACTACTGATGTTAATTTTGATAGCTATGGAGGTAATAAGATTGACAATGCTCATCACCTATCTATTTGCTCCTTGCCTAGTGAAGTAGAGATTAAGGATGCAACTTTCAATATTGGTAATTTGAAATCCCCGGGGCCTGATGGATTTGGTAGTCTTTTCTTTAAAAATGGTTGGGAGATTGTGGGCCAAGATGTTGTTGCTGCTGTTCAAGATTTTTTCAGAAGAGGCAGAATTCTGAGAGAGTCTAATGCAACCTTTGTGAGCCTCATTCCTAAGGTTGAAAATCCCTTTCTTGTCAAGGACTTTAGGCCTATATCTTGTTGTAATACAGTGATGAAGATCATCTCAAAAGTTCTTGTGAAGAGAATGAGACCACTACTTGATGAGATTGTGTCCATTAATCAAGGAGCATTTGTTCCTGGCCGTTCTATTGCTCATAACATTGTTGTGGCTCAGGAGATTATTAGGGGTTATGACAGCAAAAATATTTCCCCTAGATGTCTTCTTCAAATTGATCTCCAAAAAGCTTATGATTGTGTTAGTTGGGATTACCTTCATAAAGCTCTTATTTTCCTAAACTTTCCTGAGCAGTTTATTGGTTGGATTATGGAATGTGTGTCAACACCTTCATACTCTATCATGATCAATGGAGAGGCTAAAGGGTTCTTTAAAGGAAGAAGAGGACTGAGACAAGGTGATCCTCTCTCCCCTTTTCTATTTGTCATTGTTATGGAAATGTTTGCCAGGAAACTGAACAAAGCAAGTCGACAGAAGGGGTTTGGTTATCACCCAAAATGTAAGCAGCTTCAGTTGTTGAGCATTGCTTTTGCTGATGATCTTATGATCTTTTGTAAACCTACTCTACTCTCTTTAAAAATCATCAAAGAATGCCTTATAGAATTTGCCTGGGAGTCTGGATTGGTTGCTAATTGCTCTAAGTCTAAGGTGTTCTTTGGGGGCCTTAATCCTGCTAGAAGAGAGGAATGTGCTACCTTCCTTGGTTTTGCTCAGGGGGTCTTTTCAGTTAAATACCTTGGCATTCCTCTTCACTCTAAGAAACTGAAAGTTGATGAATATGGTCCATTATATGACAGGCTGAAGCAAGTTTTACACTGTAGAAGTGCAAGAAAAATCTCTTATTCAGGCAGAGCACATGTAGTAAGAGCAGTGTTGGAGGGTGTTCTTTCTTTCTGGATGCAGATTATTCCTATCCCCAAAAAAGTGATTAGAAGAATTGAAAGCCTTTGTAGATCCTATCTTTGGTCTGGAGATCTTGGCAGTGGTAGGAATCTGGTTGCTTGGAGTAGAGGTTGTCAGGAATTTGGTAATGGAGGGTTGAACTTCAAGGAATTACTCTCTTGGAACAAGACTCTACTCTTTAGATTCATTTTTGATCTACACTGGGAGAGGAACAATTTGTGGACTCTTTGGGTTAAACAAAATATCACTAAGAGAAGAGATATCTGGCATGTTGAGTTAAATTCTTCTTGCTCTTGGCTATGGAGAAACTTATTGAAGGTCAGGGATAGTGTCCAGCATCAACAACACTCTATGTCAAATCCCCTCATAACAAGAAGGGATGGTAAATTGAACACAACTGGTCTTTATTCATTACTTAGGCCTAGAGAGCATCAGATTCCCTGGTGTGCAGTGATTTGGAAGGGTCTTCAAGCTAGGAAATGGAGCTTCATATGTTGGTTAGCTACTCTTGGTAGACTTCCAACAGCTGCAAAACTTCATAGGTGGGGCATTATTGATAATCCGAGATGCTCTCTATGTCTAGGAAATGATGAGGATGAGAATCACATTTGGTTTGAATGCCATGTAGTGAATAATATCACAAACAAAGTTTTGGAGTGGCAAGGCATTCAAACAAGGAAAAGTAATATTGTTGCTTGGTGGAACTAGTTTGCTGTCTGTGAAAAGAAGAACAATAATATCTATCTTTCTAAGCTGCTTACTGTCATGGCGATTGTGTACTTCATCTGGCAATTAAGGAATGCAATGATCTTCAAAGGAGCAACAGTGAACGAGGATGAAGAAGTGAAGAAGATTATCCAAGCTTGCAAGTTTAGGATTTTACATCTTATTCCTATGAATGGGAGAAGAGGGAGTGCTATGAGAAGAAGGCTAAGAATTTGAATGCCTGAGTGTTTGTCTTTGGCCTTTGTTTGTCCGCTTGCTATGGTTGCTTTGCCAATGTCTTCGACCAAAGATGGCTGAATCAAGTAACAAGGTTTGAAGATTGCTTGTTTTGTGGTTGTTTCTGTCTGTCTTTTTCCTGGTTTTGTTGTGTTCTTCTGTCCTGTTTTTGGCTCTAGTTTTGTTCTGGTTCTATTTTTGTGCCTTTGTTCATGGTGTTGTTTTTGGTGTTTGTTAGTTTTTGTTTACTTGTTTTAGTTCCTTGTTTTGGTTTGCTTTGCAATTGTATTTTTGTTGTTTTGCTTGTTTTGTATTGGCGTTTGTAAACAGGACGTTAGGCCTTTTTCCCAACCATCAATAAAATCTTACCATTTGGCTAAAAAATATTTGGGGGTGTTACATATATAAGGGTAACTATATGAAATATAATGAAATACTATAGTATATAAGGGTAACTATATGAAATATAATGAAATACTATAGTATATAAGGGTAACTATATGAAATATAATGAAATACTATAGTATATAAATATAACTATATGAAATATAATGAAATACTATAGTATATAAGTGTAACTACATGAAATATAATGAATTACTATAGTATATAAGTGTAACTATATGAAATATAATGAAATACTATAGTATATAAGTGTAACTACATGAAATATAATGAATTACTATAGTATATAAGTGTAACTATATGAAATATAATGAAATACTATATTATATAAGGGTAACTATATGAAATATAATGAAATACTATAGTATATAAGCGTAACTATATGAAATATAATAAAATACTATAGTATATAAGTGTAACTATATGAAATATAATGAAATACTATAGTATATAAGCATATTCACATTAAATATAAAGGAAACTATAGTATATAAGCATATTCACATGAAATATAAAGGAAACTTCAGTATATAAGCTTATATCACATGAAATATAAAAGAAACTATAGTATATAAGCTTATATCACATGAAATAAAGGAAACTATAGTATATAAGCATATTCACATGAAATATAAAGGAAAACTATAATATATAAGCTTATATCACATGAAATATAAAGAAAACTATAGTATATAAGCTTATATCACATGAAATATAAAGGAAACTATAGTATATAAGCATATTCACATGAAATATAAAGGAAAACTATAGTATATAAGCATATTCACATGAAATATAAAGGAAACTATAGTATATAAGCATATTTACATGAAATATAAACGAAACTATAGTATATAAGCTTATATCACATGAAATATAAATGAAACTATAGTATATAAGCTTATATCACATGAAATATAAATGAAACTATAGTATATAAGCTTATTCACATGAAATATAAAGGTTACTCTTTCATAAATTACGATAATTACCCAAAACTCTTATTTTGCGTCAAAAATGCCCTCCAACTGAACATGAATAAATTACAATAAGTGCACGAAACTCTTGTTTTGCGTCAAAAATGCCCTTCAACACTTTTCATAAATTATGATAAGTGCCCAAAACTCTTATTTTTCAGTTTTTTACCCATTTCTTCAATATTCCTTCCTACTTGGGCCTAATTTCTAGTTTTTCAGTTTTTGACACATTTCTTTAATAATCCTTCATATTGGGCCTAATTTCTAGTTTTTTTTTCCCACTTTTTGACTCATTTCTTCATTATTCCTTTCTATTGTGCCTAGTTGGGCATAATTTCTAGTTTTTCAGTTTTTGACTCATTTTTTCAATAATCCTTCTAATTGGGCCTACTTGGGCCTAATTTCTAGTTAAGAAAACAGATATATTATCGGGGTTTTCAAATTGAGATTAAACAAGTAAACCAGACCCAAATGTGAAGTTGATATCTGCTCTTAAAATAAATTACATCTGAAATTATATCTAAACTTACATCTAAAATATAATCTACATCTCAAACTACACCGGAGGATCTGAAGGACGGTTATATCTAGTGCGATAATCCCGAAATAGTTGAATCCTCGACTGAAATTGAGAGTCCCAACCATCGATACTTGGGTGTTTGAATCGACGCCAAGCGTACAGAGGGAAAGGTAGTGGACAACCATCATTCAACGACACCTACATAGAAAACACTAAATATGATCGAGCTTTGTGTTTTAGGTAGGCTTGAGCACAGTTCGGGTAAACCGAATTTTTTAACCGAACCGGACCGAAAAAACCGATCCAAACCGAAATAATTCGGTTTAGGTATTTTGGGGTTTCGGTTTTCGGTTCGGTTAAATCGAAATTAAAACATAAGGCATGGATGCTATTCTTAATGTGCCGGTTTGGTTCAAAAGAAAGGCCCAAATAGGATTCAGCCTGCCTCCAAGCTCCAACTTGCCCTGCCCTTCACCGCTTCACGCTCGCCTCCTTCAAATTCGATTCCTCTTCTGCTCCTCGCCTCTTCAGTCTTTACAGTTCTGCGTCGTCCTCGACTCCTCGTTGTTGTTGCTTGACGCCGCCGGTGGTGGCCACATCTTGCCGAGTCGCCGTCTTGCAGTTCCTGGCTCGCTCCCTCGGTCGCCGAAAGATACCAACTCGGCAACTCACCGGCTTGCGTCCCCTCGGCCCTCGCCCGCCCCTCGGTGACTCTCCACTTCCTCAGTCTCTCGGTCTCCACTTCGGTACTTCCTGGTACTTCAGAGTTCAGTAGTTTGCTGAAGTTCTCGGGAGTTCAGTAGTTGCAACTTGCAAGGATAAATCAAATGGGTTTGTTAAGTAGTTCTCGGGAGGTCAGTAGTTACAAGGATAAATCAAATGGGTTTGATAAATCAAACAGGTTTGTTAAGTAGTTTGCTTTGATTAATTTACCTAACTTTTTACTTTGTTCAGTAGTTTGCTGAAGTTCAGTAATTGCAATGATAAATCAAATGTGTTTGTTAAATGTTCGGTTTTTTAACTGAACCGAACCAAATCGGTTTCGGTTCGAACCGAACCAATATAATTCGGTTCGGTTCATTTTTTGAGAGT
This sequence comes from Rheum nobile, assembly GCA_027886185.1. Lineage (NCBI taxonomy): Eukaryota > Viridiplantae > Streptophyta > Magnoliopsida > Caryophyllales > Polygonaceae > Rheum > Rheum nobile. The sequence continues at coordinate 1,663,727 of WOAB01000167.1, forward strand.
TTCGGTTTTTTCGGTTCGGTCCGGTTCCGGACCGATGCTCACCCCTAGTTTTAGGGTAAGCACACATATTAGTGTTATTTAAAAACAATAACTATACCGGTACGAAGTGGTTTCGGTTCCCTACAAGGGCCATTGTCAATATCTGTGTTGGAGGGCCGAGGCTTTCGTTTGAGGCCCTCATTGGTAAGCACAAGCACGTGCCATCCCAGGATAATAGGACAAGAGAAACTTGGTATAGCGTGGCAAACACTAATCCAATCATCGGCATGTCGAGCCAGTACTCCTCGCTGCAAGGACTGATGACATAGTTGACCCAGAATATAAGGTCCTCGTAAGTGATCCCCGAGTGTAGTATGGGCAAGATGGGCATGTACACATCTCTGTTGTTAAACAACTCGCCCGCCACCTGCATTCGAACCATAGGATATGCAGTCTCTTCTGATCCCACCAATACAACCAGTGTCTGATATCCACAATGCCCGTCTAGACATACATCTTTGGCCCCGTTAATGTACGGAAACCAAAAGTAATCCACATTCTTAACCCCAAAGTTCACCCCCATATAAATCATGGGTTGTTCAGGGAGCTGCTGCGATCCTGCCCCTTCGGATTGGCTACCTTGGGTCTCAATGCCCGGCGAAGCTCCACTTGGTCCCTTCTTGCCACGATCCCGACCTCTACCTTGGCTTCCACTGGCCTTCTTCTTCTCAATCTCATCTAACTCAGCCCTCCGATGCTCAAACAAGCTCGGCTCCCTCTTGGTGTCGTACTTTGTCGAACCCTTTGGCCTTCCTTTTGAAATGATTCCCATGAGCTCCTGCATCGAAGTTTCATGCGGGTGCTGCGTGTCCCAAAACAACTCGGTGATTTGGTCTATTTGGTCGTTGCTCAATGTTTTAGCGCGTCACATGTCATCCATTAGCTTTCATCTCAACTCTTGAACACACATATGTGTTATGTCCTCAACTGGATCTTATTTCGTGTAAACCCTATCCCATTGCAATTGCTTCCAGAAGCGGTGTATCTCACTCGGCATGATCGGCGTCTTATTAATGATGGCATTTGCGATTCTGTGGACACACGGCAGGCCGAAGCAGTCTCTCATCCAATGATCATCACAATCCTCAGGGAAATCCTCCTCCTCTATCTGCTTATACAGATCAAACAACATTCCCAAGGACCTATCCAACACTTTGAAGAATAGCCTTGAAAACAACACTCTTATTTCTGGCGGCACACCATCAAACATCGTTGGTGTTTTGATCCGTGACATCTCCATGGTCACACGCACCTGCCCAATTTGACCCTCGATCGCATGGTGGATCCTCACTACCATTCTATTAAAACCACCAACGCTAGAATTCAGAATTTTCTTTAACACGTGATGCATACCCTCAACCCTATCAAAACACATGAAAAGCATTGCGTTAGTCCCACATTGAGCCCTGAACCTAGAAACTACTAAACATTGTACAAGGGTTACATGTTTGTAGTCCTCGTAAAGAAGTGAAGATGATGATCAGTCCACACTCTCACTATGCTTTTCTTGTGAGGATTAGTCCACGTCTTCTCAATGTATCGAACGAGGCCACTCTTCCACGATGTCCTCAATTTCGCAAGCCTCTCTTCGTAGCTTTCCTCCGTGGTTGAACACCAAAGTGTCCAACATTGGCAGCAAAACCTTTTCACTTGTTTTTTATCCTTCAATATTGGGGAAGCATATGCTTCTATGTTGTGCTTAATATGCACCCAACACAAAAGGTGTTTTACTTCATCTTTGAAAACTATCCGAATTGCATTAATGAGGGCCTTCTCTCGATCAGTCATTATGGCGGTCGACATAACACCCGCATCTTTAAACAAGCGCAAAAGTTTCTCCATTATGAACTTGTAATGCACAACTTCTTCTTGCCGTGTAAATGCATACGCAATGTTGAAAGTCTTGTGCGTGCAAGTGAAACCGACAATCTCCACCAATGGCATGTTATACCTGTGGATGAATGTAAGAAAACAAATGCATGTAAGAAGTCATAGAATATAAGATATAATTCAAATCGATGATATAAAACACTACTATTAAATTGTGTTGAAAATGTAACACAAATCCATCACGTACCTATTTGTCTTGTATGTGGCGTCGATAATTACCACATACGGGAACATCTTCAATAGGTGGAGCGAGTCCGGGTGATAAAAAATTAGGATATCAATCTCTTTCGTAGACAACTTTCTAAGAGGAAATACCCGGTAACTATTTTGTTGCAAAAAGTTCAGAGTCCATTGCGTAACCGTTAATTCCCCACGATCTTCGTAATGCATCTTCTGCAGAAAGTTGGAAAATTGTTTCATGGATGTAACATTTCCGGGGAAGAAGGTCATCAACAATAGTCCTAGGCGTCACGAACGCATCGCCCAAACTTTTGGCAAGGCGTTCCTCATCCGGGGTCATTCTGCCCATGTATGCATGCCCAAGAAAGCTAGTCGGAAGCTTATGGTTGTGGCATCCATCTATCACATTCATGATCCATTTATGAGTCACTTCCCCTGGCTTCTTCTTCAATCTAACACCACATAACTCAAATGTGCATCCGGACTTCTTCGACTTTGTTTTACGAATTACCTCAACATCCTCTTATGAGTCACTACCTTTCTTTCTCCCCGATCTATATTCACCAAAATGCTCGCACGTCAAACTAACACTTCTGACATTTGAGTTACAAATGACTAAAACCATCATCAAATCTCTGCCCCTATTCTTAACCCACTCAACCAATTCCTCTCGGCTATCCCACTTCAGATTGTTACGAAATTCATCTCCATAATCTTTTCCCTATACATGTTTACATAATCAATAATGTTACAATATATGGATTGCGATTTGTGAAATTTATATATTTGTAGCTAACCAATATTAACTATAAATCAAAACTACAATTGTAGAACATAACTAAACTAAAGAAAAACAAATTGATAGCTTATCTCACTAAATCATCATCTTCTCCATTACCATGTTCTTTTAACATATATGAAAATAAATAAAGGACTTTTAACATATATCAAATTCACAATAATTATCAACTTCTCCACTACTACTAAATACTAATCTTTTAACATATATCAAAACAAATATAGGCCTCTACCGCTAAATCATCACCATCTTGTCCACTACAACTAAATACTAATCTTTTAACATAATAAATACATGCCTCTACCGCAACATCGTCATCATCTTCTCCACTAATTTCAATTCTAATCATTCCATTATTAACTATACGTACTTAAGCTATATTAATTATAACTAATTTCAATCTTAATCATTCCCTAATTACTAACCTCGAAATTGCCATCGTCAAAATCTTGATCGTCGTAATCTTCATTCTCTTCTCCACTACTCCAATATGTGTTTTCATTATATGCCATTTTTTGTAAGATTTGTTGTTTTGGATTTAGAAAATGAGAAAATGGCTTGCTATTTATAGGACACAAAATAGCCGTTGGAATAACGGCTAATTCTGTACGCCATATACGGGCGTACGCAATGGACTGGCGTACAGGCCATTTCCAACGGCTATTTTCCTGTACGCTGTATTTTAGCGTACGCTAAAATACAACGTACATGTATAAGTACCGAAATTCAAAAATTATATTGTTTTCATGTTGTATGCAGTATTATGGCGTACGCCTTTTTCTGGCGTACAGAATGTCGTGCGTATAGGGAAATTTTATCGTGTATATAGCAGCTGTCTAATGAAAGAGATGGGTTTAGACGCCTACAAATTTTCAATCTCATGGTCTAGACTTTTACCTTGTGCGTTCCTACTTCTTTTATTTACTTAATTTCAATTCAGACTTTCTCAAAACAATTATTAGTCTCTATATATATATCTACGTTTAACTTATGCATTGTACTTGGGGTGTCAATCGGGCGGGTCGGGTGGGTTCGGGTCGGGTAATTTCGGATTCGGGTAGTTCGGATTCGGGTCAATGTCCAATATTATAACAAGTCGGACCATATCGGGCCGGGTCGGATAAGATATTCATTTATCAGATGAGATCGGGTATTCAGGTCAATTTCGGTCGGGTTAATTTGGATTTCGGTCAAACTTAGAGCTGTCAATCGGGCAAATCGGATCGGTTTCGGATCAGGTCATTTTGGTTTCGGATTAATTCGGATCTCGGCTAATGACGTATTCACGTGTATTTTGACAACTCAATCCAATTCGGGTCTGTCGGGTCCATTGTTCATTTTATCGAGAGAAGTAAGATATTTGAGTCAATTTCGATGGGCTATTTTGAATTATGGCCGAACTAGATTTTGTGTAAATCATATTTCGGTTGAGTCAGAATTCATATGAATATGAGTTCGAATGAATAAGATTTTGTTTAAGTGCAATCTCAAAAGAATCGCATTTCGTATAAATCGAATTGTGGTTGAAATGTATTTTGATGGAACCGGTTTTCGATTGAAGGCAAACATAATTACAATAAATATATATATTCACTGAAAAATCTCCTATCATTGAAGTTCTATATTTAAGATTGGGTTTTGGTAAGGATGATTCTTATGGTAAATAGCGAGGATAAACCTAGACCTTTGACTTTATGATTTAACGATAAGGAAAGTTTATGATTAAACGATAAGGAAAGTTTAGGATCAGGTGGCATTAATTTTTTCTATGATTTCGGGCTATTGAGTTTTGGTTTTCATGTGATTTCGAATCAGTCAACTTTGGGTTTTCGGGTGATTTCAGATCGGACAACTTCGGGTTTTCTCGGATCGGGCAACTTCGTATTTTCGGGTGATTTCGGATCGGGCAACTTCGGGTTTTCGGGTGATTTCGGGTCGGGTGACTTCGGGTACCGGGTTGATAATGGGCTAGTCCGTTCGAGTTATTTTTTGGGTTCGGGCTAGTCGGTTTGGGTCGGGTCGGGGTCGGATATACAAATTTTAATTCTTTTCGGATATCGAACGGGTTCGGTTTCGGGCGGGTCGGGCGGGTAGGGCGGGTCGGGCGGATCACTCGGATCGGGTCAAGTTTTGACAGCCCTAATTGTACTCATATGATATATATATATATATATATATATATATATATATATATATATATATATATATATATATATATATTATCACCAGATGGAAAGCTAAGCAAGGGAGTCAACAAAAGAGGACTAAAGTATTATCACAAGTTCACAACCTCATCGATGAGCTCCTATGCAACGGTGACAATAACACTCTTAATCATAATATCACAAAATTGTTAATTCACTTATTCGATCAAGCTAGAATAAAATTTATAGCACGATGGAGTCTAATATATAAATTAACTAGGATAGTTACCCCGTGCTACGCACGGGGTTGAATTTGCAATTTGTTAAATAAAAGTTCTATGTTTTGTTTTTCTATGTTTTTCTCGATATAATTCATTAGCTATTATGTGTGTACACTTTTATTTTGGAAATAGATGTATAGTTCTGTAATTAGATTTGTGTGTTTGATTTCTTTTTTTGTTGTTCATGACAATAAGTGGATTAATTTTTTTTAGTCTAGATCCATGTGTTGTATGATTTAGTATTACACATATACATATGTTATATGATTTATGTCATGTTTAAAATACATATTTATTTTTACAAAGTATTAATTTGTCACCAATAAATATGTTTATAATTTACATGCATAGATTAAGGTCATAATGTTAATATAATCGAGTTTAGTATGATATAGGTAATAGGCAAGTGAGTTAATTATTTAATAAGAAAATATAAGGTGTAATAAACGAATGAGTACTTTATTAATTGTTGACTTAATTAAACCACTTTGTTCCCTCACAATCTCTCTCTGTGGCGCTCCAAAAAACCCTGAAATTTGTTTCATCTTCTAGGGCAACGCCGACTTCCCTTTCTTGTCCCATGTTCATCGCCTTCTTCCCTTCTACCCGCGTTCCCACCTGAGGAGCAAAGAGGTGAGGAGATCGAGAGCGGTTGTGGCTAGCAGGCGGAGAATTCCCCCATATATTCCACATCGCTAGGCGGCCTGAGACTCTCCGGAAAGCTACCACCGACGCTAACCCCGGCCGATTCGCCATCGGATCTGTTGTAAATCTGCCTGCGTAAGATTCACGTTCAACGCTATTAGCTTCCTCCTCTTTCCCACTCGCATTCCCCATCGCTGACCAGAAGACGTACTACTACAACTCCTATATTTCGAATCGCCAAAAGCTGGAAGCTGATGTCCACCGGAAGAAAGATCTGCGAAGACGACAACGAAGAAGAAGGAGTGGAAGAAAAATAAAGATTCTGGAGAGAGAAAGCGATTGGTAAGGTGAAGGTAGTACTGGTGGCCAAGTCTACACCGATACTCTGGTTTTCCTTTCATTATTTGTTTAATTTGTGTTTAAATCATTTCCAAGTGTTATGCTTGTACTGTAGCTGGACAATATATGAGTCTACTGTAGATCTATCTTGATCAGTAACCGTTTCCTTCCTTCTTTAATTTGGAATTTGGATAGTCGTGAGTTCCCTTTCATTCTTTCTTTAATTTTGATTTGTTTATTTTCCAGGTGGTCTGCTGTAGATCTTCTTCCTCCATTCCATCTTCATATTCTCTCTAATTCCAACGTCCACCGCAGTTCCCTTTGTTGTTTTCTATGGTAAACTATATATATTATCTGTTTTCATATTTGCATACTAAAGTTTTAATTGTTATTTTATCAAACCTGTTGATTCTTAACTTGTTACATTAATGTAAATTGAAGATGTATAATCTTTTGTATACATTGGAGATGGATACTATTTTGTAAGAATTAATCATTTCTGAAATTGTTATAGGCCTTGAACAAACATGCTCAACTCCTAAAGTAGCAATTTACGTACAGTACTATAATTTTCAATTTATGTATTGATTAATTGCAGGAATATGTAAACTCCTTAACACCAAATGCAACTATATATGACGTGTTAGTTGATCATGGTTGTGACTGGGAATTACATGTCATTGGAATACATTTGATGCTTTTTGTTGTTAGTATTTTTCCTTTTTTGTGGTCTGTTATTCCTTTTTTGGTGAGTTTATGTTTGTGTCTAATTGTGATTTTGCTCTTTTAAACTATTAATGGCCAATGTTATCCTTAAATCGTGATGGTACCGTTGATTAATGTCATTTTGTAATATTTCAGGCAATTTTATTTGTTATAAAGAATAACTTCATTGGTCTACAGTTTGACACTTCTTTCTATGGGGATTAAAAACGGATGGGCTAGGACATTTTGTGGATTCTTGTATTCCTGTGTGCCAGGGATCATGAATCGTCATGCAAAAATTCTTCAGCAATGGAATCAATCCTTGGTAAGCTCTTGCCTCATCTCGATATTCATCGTCCCCTTTTTTTCTGCATACTTTCGGTACGTAAGGTATTATTCTTCCAGATTTGGTTATTCTGTTTTCATTTTCTTTTGTTTGTCTTCCTATAAAGTCATTGTTATTAAATCGAACTATGTGATTTAGACCAAGTAGAGCTTAAAAAGGTGGAGGTTTCAGTTTCCCATGTATGGGTCAATATGGATTAAACAACATGAATCACTTGATTGTACTCTGTCTGTTGTTGCGAAATAGGTCAACGAATGCTTTTCAACATGAGTTTTCATCAGGTGTTTAAACATTGTGATTGTATGTTATGGCTGTATACTGCACGCGTGTGGGTGACCCGTATATCCTACTCATAGAAGTTCTTTTTTTCGGATGGTTGTGGTATTCACGCTATGTGTTAAAATAAAACCATTGCTTCATTTAATTTTAAAAGAGAAACTGCCCATTTCAGTCTTTGTGTATCCCTGAAGGTAGGTCATTTTTTTGTGGAAATCAATGTGTTTTAGGGTTATCTGTTGTAATCATTCATTTGGTACAATGAAGTGCACTGGGTGGCTCATTTGTTTTATTTGTATTTAGTACGAATCGAGGATTATGTAAACGATTCATGGATTAAACGATTCATGGCAAATGAGCTTTTTGATGAGTAAGTTTTTTTTTTTTAAATCAGCATGAATCATCCAGTGTTGGATTCCTATGAGCAATTGGTGTAGAAGTGTGATATTACTCTTTGTGGCAATGTTTGATGTGTCTTAATAACGTATTCATGAAGCTAGATATCTTTGTATTCTTATGATTATGTGTTTTGACTCTCAAGGTGGAGTAAAAGGGAATACTTTAGAGTTTTTATGAAGTAGTGGTGTTTCACAATACATCATTTCTTCTTAATTCTGGTTATGTTGTGTCTCTATGATGTCAGCTTTGTATTTTCCAGTAGCTTAAGAAATTCCATGTGTGATAGGGGGCATCCAATAATTGTACGACCCAATATGATATGTCACATTCTATAAATAATAGGATAGTGAAATGTGAAACAAAGTGAATATCTATGGTGTTTTCAGTTATTTGAACTATGTTGTATATATATGTATAGTTTAACGGTATGTATGTTTTCGATTTATTCGTGGTATGGAAAGAACTTTTTCTGACATTTTTATTTGGATTAACACTTCTCCCACAGTAATTGTATTTATATTTACTTATTTGATTGTTTCTTTTGTAAGTTGAAACTCAATTTCATTTCAACCTTCTCTTCTTTTCGACCTGTAGCTAGTCTTCGTTTTTTTTTTGTTTTTTTTTTGTTCTTTAGATGAAGGCAAAAAATATAGGTACGTCATGGTTGTGACTGAGAATTGTCATAGGAATACATTTGATGCTTTCTATGTCAGTAATTTATCTTTGATGTGCTCTGATGTGGTCTGTTTTCCCATTTTTTATGATTTTATGTGTGTGTCTAGTTGTTATTTTGCTCTTTTAAACTTCTTATGGCCAATTTTTTTCCTTAAATCGTGCTGGTGCCTTTGATTATTTTTTTTAATCTTTCAAGCATGTTTTTTTCCCTTAAATGAGCTATAAGATTTAGACTAAGTCGAGCTTACAATGGTGGAGGTTTCAGTTTGTCATGTATGAGTCAATATGGATTAAACAACATGAATCACTTGATTATACTCTGTCTGTTGTTGCGAAATAGGTCAACGAATGCATTTCAACATTGGGTATCATCAAAGTTAATTATGGTCTTTAAACATTGTGATTGTTTGTTATGGCTGCATACTGCACGCGTGTGGGTGACCCGTATATCCTGCTCATAGAAGTTCTTTTTATGGATGGTTGTGGTATTCACGCTATGTGTTAAAGTAAAACCATTGCTTCATTTAATTTTAAAAGAAAATCAGTCCAGTTCACTCTATTTGTATCCCTCAATGTAGGTTCTTTTCTTTGGTAATTTATGTGCTTTTGAGTTATCTGTTATAATCATTCATGTGGTACAATGAAGTACACTGGATGGCGCATAAATAATTTTTGAATAACCTGCTGTGCGTTTTTAGAATGCATGTACAGTTGACAGTTGCAGTCTTTCATGCTCCCTTCCATTTTGTATGCATATTTTCTTGCTTAGGATTCCTATGAGCAATTGGTGTAGTAGCGTGATATGGCTCCTTGTGGCAAGTTTTGATGTATATTAATAACATATTCATAAAACAGGATATCTTTGTATTCTTTTGTTTGTGTGTTTTGACTTTGAAGGTGGAGTAAAAGGGAATGCTTTAGAGGCTATATCAATCAGTGGTCTGTCATAATAGCTAATTTTGTCACAATAGCTGATTTTGTCATATTTCTGGTTGTATTGCATCTCTATAATGCGTTCTGATTAATTTTCAATAGCTTAAGAAATTCCTTGTGTGATAGGGGCAGCTAATATTTGTACGACCCGATATAATCTGTGACATGCTATTAATAATAGGATAGTGAAATGTCAAACAAAGGGAATAACAATTTGTTTTTCAGTTAGTTGAACTATGTTAATTTTTTCATGTTTAATGGCTTGTATTTGTTCGATTTATTTGTGGTTTTAAACACTTTTTTTTCGCAATGTTTCTTTGGATTAACACTTTCCCTCAAGTAACCGTCTTTATATTTTTTTTCCATGTTTCTTTTGTAAGCTGAAACACGTCAGCTCAATTTCTGAATATTTTAATGCCTAGACCAAATGTATTTATACGCGCTATTTTTTGTATTCCAATTTTATTTTTCTTTGATTGTTTTGAAATTAGTTTTGGTTTATATGATACTTTGCAGGGAGTTATCCTTCAACAATGTCAGTACATATGCGTAAATTTGTAGTGCAATCATATAGGTATATGGTCCTTCTTCAGAATCATAGATCCAAGTGTTGTTAACCTTTTTAAACTGTAATCGATTGTATGTTTGGATGATGGTTCCCTATGTTTTGTTTGAGTTTGTCTGGTAGGCTAATTTAATATATATATAGCAAGCTATATATGTTTAAACTTTTTTTTAGGAATCACTTCGTACATGCTCCTATTATTTTGTACTACATTGTACGCTTTTTTTTACTGGCATATATTCCAAGATTAACTTTTTTGTATTATTAAGCAGATGTCAGTTGTGTGAAAAAAATCGAAATTACCATGAATTTGAAGAATGTTGTTTGGATGCGTTTGTCTGTTTTTGCTTTTATGCACCAGAATTTCAAAATAGAGTCCTCATGCTTGGAGCGTAATTGTTCCTGTCATACACATGTGTAGGTGCTTTTCCTTATGATCAAACTTAGGCATGTTTGGAGTGGAACATATTTCATTTCAGTCAATCTCCAGGCCAGGTGAGTGCGTTTGCTTGACCCGCATTGCAAGCCAAAATTATATATTATGTTGTTCAAACTTTAATCTCCCAACAGTTTAAGTAATAACCATGTGCTCTATGTATCAACACTATCGATTTAGAGTATTCGTGGGTTTTGTGTTTTGAGTTTATTTTCGAGTTGGGTTCTTTGCCTAACCCTCTATGGTATCACTATGGTATGACTGAGTTTCCGTAAGAAAGTGCTTATTTTGTATTGTATCGAAGTTATAAGTTTAGGGTTTTTAGTTTTCGATTGAATTGATTGCAAACACATCTGGTGATGGTGTTTGACTGGTTAGGGTTTTTATGCTTTCTGATTAAACTGTGAGTTTGGAGTTGATTAGGGTTCCTTTGTAGTTGTTTCTTGGTTCCTTCTTTTTTTGGTTAGATTTGAGCGCATCCTATAATCAGCTGAAAAATGCCTGACATATTTCCATGTTGTTTGTATATTTTTTTAGGATGAGAAGAGTAAAAGAATTGTATTTTCCGCTTGAATGCATATAAGTCTTGAAATCACCAAACTATTTTGTCCAAATGCAAGAACATGTTTGCATCCTTGTAGGGAAAGGCTATTCATACAATTATTACTTCCTAAATGCGGTAGATGATGGAAATACATGTATGACATCCTTGGCATGCTTTTGTTACCGTTCCTGTTGAAGTTAAGGGATTGAAATGTTTTCATTGGCTATTTGTAAGAGCAATAATAAGTATGTAATTTGATGGTCAATGTGCCTACGCATCTTAGTTGTTACCTGATTCTATGTGCTGAGGTGGTTGAATGCTTCCCTAAATACGACATTTCTTGTATGGCTGCAGAAGTGTTCATCCCCTTGGCTGAAGATAAGTTTAAGACCTTTTCGATCGGTCACTCTAGAGATTGCAACATAAAGTTGTCTGTGACTGAACACCGGCTTTGGTAAGTAAACTCCCACATAGTTGAGTAATTGTCCTTGGCTCTTATTGATTGTCATCGCATAACATGGTTTGATAGGGAATTTCTTGTGTTTCATTATAAAAGGCCATTGACCGTATGTAGAAGTCATTGTTATTCTAGGAATCAATACCTTCTTTCCTATATTGCTTCCTGTAATGATAACAACCTCAATTATACATTCTCCCAAATGAGTGATTCTCAATCTTGTACCATTGTATAGGCCTTGGCTTGGGTTTACATTCCTTAGTAGCATTACCGTAATCCTTCTTTTAGGCTAAGCATGTGAGGTGGCATACTTGGAAATTTAGTAAAGAATATGAATTGAATTGCATGCATGTACTTATTTGTAAGTTTTTGAATGAACACCAAACCTGAGAATTTCAGAGAATTTAGGAATTCGGTTGGGTACATATATTCTTGTTCGGCTGTATCAGTAGAGGCTTTGCAGATTTCATCTGAACTTCTGTACACCTTTTCCGCTCCATGTAACATTCGGTACATGTATTCATTGATTGCATTTCCATCTTCATTAAGAGGAGTAACAATAGCTCTTTCACGTAGGAAATCTCCATCACTTTGTTTTGTTAGGAAATCTGGGAATATCTCCTCCACAATCTGTTGAATTGGATTCTGTTTTGCATGAATAATGAATTGATCTGGAATTTTAATCCAAGTGTCTTCATCTTCTCCTTCTTTTGATCTTGCTTCTATTTTTCCATCTCCAACCTTCAAAAGCTATTGATTGAAATCCTTCTTTTGTAGATCTATTTCCCCATCTGAATTCAATTCATTAACTCTCATACTGCGCGAAAGAGTTAATAGCTCACAATCTGGCCACAAAGGTGAATTATTGATGCAAGCTTGTACAATATCTTGTCTCCTTCCTTTTGGAATTACAGGCAAGATTTGACGAAAGTCTCCTCCTAGTAGAAGTGTAATGCCACCAAATAGTCTGCTCCTATTAGACTCTTCCTTGCTTCCACAAATGTCTCTTAGTGTCCTATCAAGTGCTTCAAATGCAAATCTTTGTGTCATTGGGGCTTCATCCCATATGATTAATTTGACCTCCTTCATTAACTTTGCTAGATGTGTATTTTGCTTTATCCCACATGTGCTATTTTCCATTAATTCTAATGGAATTACAAACCTGTTGTGTGTTGTTCTTCCACCGGGAAGTAGAAGTGAAGCAATACCTGCATATTATTGGATTGTTTAGTATAGACAAAATCCTGTATTAATTTGGTGTTCTTAAGAATTGTTATTTCAATATACCTGAAGAAGCTACTGTAAGTACTATGACTTTCTCTGATATTAGGCGTGCAATGATGGACTTGTATAAGTATGTTTTTCCTGTGCCTCCTGCTCCATAGACAAAGAAGAATCCCCCTTTTTGTTCATGAACTGAAGAAATGACCTTGTCATAAATTAATAGATGTTCTGTATTCAATGATGCATGTAGCTTTTGATGTTCAATAGCTAGTTCACTTATGTTGTAGTTCATTTCTTCTTGTATTAGACGGTTGTCTGCAGTTGTTAGGAGAGATGCATCTGGAAGTGGCATTTCACAGAAATCTGATAGGGACTTACCATTGCGGTTTAAAATGTGTTCTATTTGAATCAAGCAATAGTTCTGAATTTGACTTTCACTGAGCACTAAATCTGGAAATCTGAATTGTCTTCTTTTTTGGTAAAGAATGTCCTCTGATAGTGTCTCCCAACTTTTATCCCAAAACTGTCTTGGGTTGTTTACTTCACAAAATAGCAATATAATTACAAATAGCTCTCGAAGTTGATTTGATGATGCCCATTGTGCTGCTTCTGTAATTGCTACAGTCCATTCGTTGTCATCATTCACCATTCCCAAAATATAGCATGCTTCTCTAAAAGTGTTGCACACTTTGCCATTAACAGTCCTTATTTCTTCAAATGACCTTGGCCCTTTTACCACATTTAACAACATTCTCAGATAGTATCTCTCTCTGCCGCATGATGACAATAAGTTATTCTACCAATGCTTCCTCTCTGTTGTCTGGGAGTCCATTTTTTCTTGCTAGCATTCCAAACATATTTTTTTGGTATCTCAGCATAGGTCCACTGTCTTGCTTCATCATCTATTCTATTTAGGTTCAACCATTCAGTAAACATTGTATCCTTAATACCTTCTGTATGCACCAATGTTGTCAGGCTTGATGAGTCGTGCAGTGTTACTGGATTCTGATCCGGTAAATGGAACATCAATCTCATCACCGATGGTTTTGAATAGTGAATGTCAAAACTAAAAAGTCGCCAACATGCTTCACATGCAGATAAGTATCGACAATCCAAATAGTGCTTGATTTCATCTACCTCTATAATCTTTTCTGAGCCTGAGTTGTCTGATGCAATGACATTTTCCTGTATTACTGCAGTTGCCCTGTCTGGCCCTTTGTGCAAGTACTTAAAGAGGTACTTGATTTCCCTAGATTTGTTGCACCATTCCACATTTATATGAGCGCGGTACCTCAATAGTAGATAACGATTATAAGGTATGACAAATCGGTTATCTAGCTTGGTTGTTCCCTTTTTCACTTGAACTCCATTATTTCTGCGTTTGTAAACAGGAAATCCATATTCATCAATTGTTGTTTCTACATAGAATGGTTTAGGATAATGTTTACTACATTTCAGATGGGAAATGTTTACTACATTTCCCATCTGAATTGTCTTCTTTTTTGGTAAAGAATGTCCTCTGATAGTGTCTCCCAACTTTTATCCCAAAACTGTCTTGGGTTGTTTACTTCACAAAATAGCAATATAATTACAAATAGCTCTCGAAGTTGATTTGATGATGCCCATTGTGCTGCTTCTGTAATTGCTACAGTCCATTCGTTGTCATCATTCACCATTCCCAAAATATAGCATGCTTCTCTAAAAGTGTTGCACACTTTGCCATTAACAGTCCTTATTTCTTCAAATGACCTTGGCCCTTTTACCACATTTAACAACATTCTCAGATAGTATCTCTCTCTGCCGCATGATGACAATAAGTTATTCTACCAATGCTTCCTCTCTGTTGTCTGGGAGTCCATTTTTTCTTGCTAGCATTCCAAACATATTTTTTTGGTATCTCAGCATAGGTCCACTGTCTTGCTTCATCATCTATTCTATTTAGGTTCAACCATTCAGTAAACATTGTATCCTTAATACCTTCTGTATGCACCAATGTTGTCAGGCTTGATGAGTCGTGCAGTGTTACTGGATTCTGATCCGGTAAATGGAACATCAATCTCATCACCGATGGTTTTGAATAGTGAATGTCAAAACTAAAAAGTCGCCAACATGCTTCACATGCAGATAAGTATCGACAATCCAAATAGTGCTTGATTTCATCTACCTCTATAATCTTTTCTGAGCCTGAGTTGTCTGATGCAATGACATTTTCCTGTATTACTGCAGTTGCCCTGTCTGGCCCTTTGTGCAAGTACTTAAAGAGGTACTTGATTTCCCTAGATTTGTTGCACCATTCCACATTTATATGAGCGCGGTACCTCAATAGTAGATAACGATTATAAGGTATGACAAATCGGTTATCTAGCTTGGTTGTTCCCTTTTTCACTTGAACTCCATTATTTCTGCGTTTGTAAACAGGAAATCCATATTCATCAATTGTTGTTTCTACATAGAATGGTTTAGGATAATGTTTACTACATTTCCCATCTATCATGCATGGAGAAGTTGTGTTAACCCCCCCCCCCGGCATCGTCCATGTAACATGAACTCAGTCACAACTTCATAGGCAATTGGGTCCTCTTCTTTCTTTGGGATCTCAGCTGAAATAAACTTATCAATGTCAGTACCGGTCTCACATTTGCTTGCACTTCCTAACCAGACCAAGATATGTGCATGTGGCAATCCTCTTTTCTGAAATTCAATTGTATAGACCACTGCCCATTTGCATTAAATATGGGGAAAGTATTAGTTTATTAGAAAACTTAGCCACATTAAAATACATTAAGGGTGGCTGATAGATTACCTACACGGGTTGATCCAAAGATGTTGTTTGTTTGGATATCTATCATGAGTTCAGAAAGTTTGATTTCGAATAACCTTGCCATGACATCGGGCCTATCTGTAACACCTTGGCCTGGTATTTCAGACAACATTTCATCTATTTCTGGCCATTTCTGATTGGTTGTAAATGTTATGAAAAGAGTTGGATTTCCAAATGCTCGACAAATGGCCATTGCATCTTGGTAGTTTTGTACCATGTATCTTGGGCCACCTGTAAAAGAGGATGGGAGTACAATTCTTTTGCCAATAGTTGTTGCGTTTGTGTCTCCTTTTGTCATTGCATCATATACATTCTGGTACAAATCTGAACGTAGATTATCTTGATTGTGTCTCATCCACCTCAATCTCTCTTCTTCTACTGCAGTAAATGCATCAACTAAATACTGATGGTACAATCTACCACCTTGTATTAGTGTTGTGCCTTCATTCAGTCTCTGTTGAATTCTGTAGCAATAGAACTCCCTCATTGTCATAGTAGATCTCTTTGTTTTCCTTTTGCCTTCATTTCTATGATATGGTATTTGTTCATGATATCCATCTTCACCATAGGGGAATAGGAGAGGATATTGCAATGCCATATAAAGTGGATGTAACTCTGATATTCTTTAGAGTCCTT
The DNA here is from genome assembly GCA_027886185.1 of Rheum nobile. Lineage (NCBI taxonomy): Eukaryota > Viridiplantae > Streptophyta > Magnoliopsida > Caryophyllales > Polygonaceae > Rheum > Rheum nobile. Next base: position 1,680,061 of record WOAB01000167.1, read on the forward strand.
GTGATCTGTTGTGTATGATAATATCCCTTTTTCCAATGCTTGTTCCAAAATCCCCAATTATAAGCGCGGCAATTTCAGGAACTTGAGGCATGTTGTATTGTCTTCCAGATTGTTGTCTTTCTCCAATTAGCCTTAATTTGATCTCGAGAGAGTTATTGGTGTTGCACCAGTCCCTATCCATTCTAAAAGCTTTTGCAACTGAGCTGTGACAATCTAACATGCGCAACAATTCTTTCACTAGAAATGCATCCAACTTGTCTTCATCTTGAGTAATGCATGACATTCTATTATGCACTTCATTTTCAGTATCATAAAAGTACAGCTGAGCAAAATTAGGTCTACTTCCTTCAGCCGGTAGAAGAGAACCAACTCTATGGTAGTTTTGTCCGGACATTCTAAAAGTATAAGGTCCTCTTGTCTGGTTGATTTTGTTGTCAATTCGCCCTCCAAAGGATGTGAAACTGAAAATGCCATTGTAAACTCGTATCTTTTTCCTAAATGTTGCTGCCATGGGATCACCAAAAGAGTTAAATAGCCGGTCTAATGGTGTGGGAGCTGGCTGTAGCTTTGGCAATTGAACCTTTCCTTCCCGATAACACATTGAAAATGATGGGTTTCCACCTTTACATTTTCCCTTCTTTTCCTGAAACCACATAGTTGCATTGCAACACTGACATTTGTATCTTGGAAAGTCTAGCTTTTTGTACAATACTTGGATGCCTAAGTCAAAAACACATGTTATTTTAATAATGTACATGTTTTATTTTGGAATGTTTAAAAGTTTTCCTTACCCATTGAGTTGATATCTAAGCCTATAAGATCGTTTTGTCTGGAAGAAGAAGCAACGCCATCTGACATAAGCAAATTTTATAAGTTAGTTTATAAAAGATGTAGGTTTCCTATGAAAGGTCATTGTTTAGTGTGTCATAAACCAGGCATATTGGGTAATGTTTTTTTTTGGGTATAAATATACATGGTAATAACAAACTAACCATGTGCAGATGTTGAGTTGTGTGAAGGAGGTTGATTTCTTGAAGAAGCAACTTCAACACCTGTGATGAGGCATTTCCAACGGTATATTTTGGCAAATTATACAATCACAATTTGGTATTTTAAATTTTTAGAATTAGTTGTACATAGATGTTCAAGTTTGCTGCATTTTCATATTATCTTTTTTTTATACGTAGTGATTGGATAAATGAATGGAACATCACATGCTTGCAAGTTTCCAAGATATGTAAGTCGCAATCCGCAGAAACTTTGTACCTTTCCATATGTTCTTGTTTGTGAATGTGATTCCAATGTTAGTGTTGCTCCATAGTCATTTGATGATGTAGAGGATGGTGTAAACCTGCGAAGCAAATCTGTCGTATTGATATTAGTTTTAAAGCCAATAATTCTCTTTTTCTGGAAGCTATATTGTGCATTTACATTCATTTACCGTTAACAGTAGCACAACATTCATTTTCACATTGTTGTTATTCTCACTAAATCCGTTTTGCCTGAATTTTCCTAATTTTTTAATGTTTGGCTCAACCGTGTAGACGTAGATGCTGATGGTATGCGAATGAGGACATTGCTGAACTAAATTAATTGTATGCATGCGACAAAAGTAGCAAGGTAAACATTCTTAGATGAGCTTGAATAGTAGTATTTGTTGTAGGGTCCTTTGTCATATATTTTTTCTTGAAGTGATGAGGTCCTTTGTCATATATTAAAAGAATTACTTGAACCTGGTTTATATGAAAAGTAGTTGAGGATATACTATTCATCTATGCTGAAATTTTTTAATTCCACAACACTAACTGCATATAAGAAAAGCAGAGATGAGCAAAGTTAGAGGTGATTGGTGAGGTTGATACTACTCTAGAAGTTTAGATAGCTACTTATAGATTAACAATTGGGTGAACTTAATAACCTAAAATACACCATTTCCAAGGAAAAACAATGGACGATATGAATAAGATTTGCCTCTAGTTTGAATAGGATGAACAACAAACAAACAACAATTGCTATCGGCATCAGTTGAAAAGGTGACCCAAAAAACGGATTAAAATAACGTACCTGATATCATGTTTTCTTTGGTTTGTATTTCTGATTTCTATTGGCAGCAGTTGTTGTACCAGAATAGTAACAGTTGTTGATTTGGGTTTTGACAAATGTGAAGAAGTTTGCAGATTTCTTTTTTTGAATGTCATTTTGAGGGTTTGCACCAATTTTTTTTCTAATGATTTTATTGCATCATTAAATGCCTTTGGAGTTACAGCAAATGTCATTATTAGGGTCTGTAGTATCTTTGTCTGTGGTGATTTCGTATCATTTTTAAATTGAGCACCATTTACCTATTTAAGAAATGCAAAATATAGTAGTTATAATTTCAAACTCATTTGATATTTTGTAGTTGTTATAGGTGTTTTGCTTTTTATGTATGTAGGGTGAGGTTGTATCACTTGTCTGATCACAAAAATGTTGCCGCTTTCTTTACTTCGGGATGTTGTCGGGGGGGCTAAGTGGTTTATAAAAGAGAACAACTGCAAGATGCTTACCTGAGTGAGGTAGTAAACCTTAACCGCAATCAAGATTGGCCCGCTTATGTACTTGACGTCAATAACAATATTATCTTCTGTTGTTGTAGTGCTAGACCAAAGATATATGAAGATGCAACTGGCGATGGATAGTTTTCAGATTCAAAGAGAAAATTGACGACCCTTGATGATGTCTTGAAAGGTTTGGTGAGTGGCTCTGTGCAAAGGTTTGTGCCCTGCACCCTTTTTTGTTCTGTTACTTTATGTAGTTGTTATTTTGGAAGCATTGTGCAAAACGGTTGCTTAGATGAATGCATGATTTTGTAGGCGTCTTTGAACTCTAATATGTTTCGTTGTCTTTTCTATTATGGACCCATTAGTTCATAGCTGCATATTGTTGTATGGTTCTTGTTTATGTATTATCTCTCTATCAATGTGCATTGTAGTCTATATGTATATATACACATGAATAAAAATCAGCATAAAATATTTACTTGTGAAGCTAAAAGAAGGAAAATGTTTATTGGTGAAATTGAAACCAGCAACAAAAAGGGAAAAAATCAAACTATTGCAAATAATTGAGGAATAAACTATTTCAGAAAGCATAACATGTTTATTAATGAAATTAAAAGAAGGGAAATGTTTTATCCTAGAAAAGCTCAAAGGAGTGGTAGCCCTGAAAATTTCTGTTTAGTTCTCGTCATCTGATAAGATGGCCATTTTTCTTCGCTTTGAAAGTGTTTGATCCCCAGAAATAGTATGTTCTTCTTCTGCTTCAAGGTTGTAGCTATTTGTTACTTCATCTCTTGACTGTTCAAGGGAAGTTGCTCGGGTTAACTTCAAGTGTGTAAATGTATTAAGTTAATAGCAAAAACCAAAATATGACTGAGATGTATGTTTTCATAGGAAATAACACTTGGCATATAAGAATTTAACATACCTCAATGGATGCAATATCTTCTTTCTGGAGGCTGCAAATGGACACAATTGTTATTGAGTGCTTGTAACTATAATTCATTAACTAATAAATGCAAAGGGTAATGCACCATTGGTTGTCGCCATGAATCTCTGATTCCTTTCCAAGAATATATCTGCTGTCTTTTTTTGGTTCTGAACTTGTTTTCTCTTGTTGTTGTCAAACCCAAGGTGTAGACAGTTTTATTATAGGCTAGTATTAACATTCTAGTATTGTAGTTTATAACATGACATTCTAATATTTGACTGACCTCATTCACAGTATTAATTGTGCGAATGATGTTGGTGCATGTGAAGCTTTCAGCATGTTGATAGTAAGTATGAGACTTGATCTCCAATACATGCGAAGTATTGATGATGTTGATTAAAGCATTAGGAAGAACAATGTCAGATCCTTGGTCCTAGTAAAATCAGGTTAAGTGTTTAGAGGGGTACGAAATGAATACTTTAGGAGGAATTTTTATGCCTTACGTCTTGTTCTTTCAACAAAGAGTCGGTTGTGGCCCCCAACAACTTTTCATCTGTGTCATCAAATAGGGTGACAATTGTAGCATGGTTGTCATCCTCAACCTCAAGACGCAACTTGAACCTATTACAATGTTCAAAAGCTTACATGTGTTTAATATTAAGTAGTAATCTTTTTTATATGCCAGGTCACTTTGTTTTTTCTGTAGAGTAGAAGTATAATGATAATTAATTGTAGTATGAATACCTTGTCTTTGGGAAGCTAATCATCTTTTCACAGGATGGGCACCAGAAATTTCCACTACGGCGAGTAACGCCTTTCTTGCATTGGCCACTGCTGTAGGCGAAATAGTACCAAGTGGTTCGTGGTTCTATCTGTGTAATTCGGACTTTGCATTCAAAGGTTGCATCCTGTTCAGTAATGTGTAATTATAGAAGTTATTTTGTTGTTGTGAATGTAGGCAGCTTTGTTGTGGAATAATAATGTCTAAAATATTTCACCCTCTTTCTTGCTCTACACCATTGCAACAATTGTAATATATTTCCTTCGATTGGTTTCAGATCTGTAGGTCCAGTAGCTGTTCCACGCTCACTGACATTGCTATTGATGTAGAGGAAACAGAGTTACACCATGGAGACTATGTAAGCAACAAATGTATATTGAATTGTGTTTAAATGTACTTAATGTAGTCATATAATGGCTAGGGAATATCACATTGGTTTTTTTCCTGAATTCCACTAATTGAGGGATGTCTGTGGAATCATAGATCATAGTGGCTGAAGTGCTGGATAGGTACACCTCATCTGCACAGAATATATTTTGGGTGTGATCATGATATGAATCACAAAAAAATAAACTGAATTAGTAGAGATGGTTTGGAGAAGAATTCAATGTTAAATTACTCTTATACTCCTTCACATTCATAGCTGCCAAGAGGATGGAGTATAGGCTTTCATTTGTTGATTTCTTCTTGATCAATTCGTCTCCCAAGCCGCCCCATAATACTACTCTAATCTGACGCCCCCTACATTGTAGATGATGGAGAAGTAGTAAGTTTTTTGTGTTGTGAAGTGTAGGTGATGTATAAGAAATGGCGGAAGCTTACTCAAAAACTTACTCGTTAATTAGGTGAAATTCAAGAAGTTGTGAAACACCATTCTTCTTTTTTGGCTTCCCAACAAATGTAGGTTGTGCAACATCAGTAACATACCCTATAACATCTGTGATAAGGCACACACAAAATACAAAAGTAGGTTGCTAGACTGCAAAATACAATAGAAGATCTACACCACTACAAAACAAAGAATTAGGTATACTTACCAATTAGGTCCTTCTTCTCCGATGGTTGTATATCTCCAATTTCAGTGATGTCAAAGGGATACCTAGGAAATGCTGAGGGACTTTTATTTATTTTTTTAACAATTGAACCTCCATCGAGTTCAAGCATGACATTGTTAGTCTTAACGATGCGAAAATCCTCCTTGTTTGAGACCACATTGAAATCTTTGAAGTGGTAGATGAAACCTTCCTCTAGCTTGGATATAAAACAATGTGCAATATTGCTCTTAGCAATACAATGTATGAGGTTTGCCTGTGAATAGAATGGTAGTTGCATCGATAAATATATAGACATAAGATTTCAATAACAGTAAATAAGTAAGTTTTTTTGCAGCACAGGTGGTAGCATACCATGTTATCTGCGAGGAGGAAATTTGTCGACTTATATGTCCTGAAGGTATCGAATGCATCCCATTTACGACATACCATGACTTCGATTTCGGAGCTTACACCCTCGATCAATTGGTTAAGAGGTATACACTTTTCGTGCGCTGTTGTTTTTCCAGTCATGATTTCTGTGTTTGTGTTGGGAGAAGGATGGGAGACTGATTTCTGTGTTTGTGTTGGGAGAAGGATGGGAGATAAGAGAGAATAAGGGGTTATAGAAGCATAGGAATAGCTGTAATTGGGTGAATTGGTTTAGAGGTATAAACTAATTTATAGCCGTTTGTTTTTGTGCAGCCGTTATTAGTCAATGTGATCCTGAAGAATATATTATGGTAATTGAGCAGTCGTTGAAACAGCCAGTAACCAGCCAATGTTAAGATTGCGTGTAGGTGTTTCTAAGTTGTAATGTGTAACAGCCTGTGTAGGAAATATTCTTTTTTTAAAGTGTAAAATTTGTATTAGGTGGGTAATTATGATGCTGATTAATCATTGTCCACACTGCATAGGCGTTTTGTAAGTCCAAACGTGCAAAATTTGTGAGTTGTAACGTTTGGTCTGTATGGTTTTTTAAAAATCACTTTTTTTTAACTGTACAAAATATGTATTAGGTGGGTATTTATGAGGCTGAGGATTCATTGTTGTTATGTTACTTGTAACGTCTGTGGTGTTTGAATTTTCTAAAATCTATTCTTCTTTAAAATTGTACGAAATATGTATTAGGTGGGTAATTATGAGGCTGAGCATTAAAATCTATTCTTATTTTAAACTGTGCAAAAAAAGGTCAGACTGTTTTACGTCACTTGTAACGTCTATTTTGTTTGAATTTTCTAAAATCTTTTCTTTTTTTAAACTGTACAAAATAGTACCAAATGGGTAATTATGAGGTTGAGCATTCATTGTTCAGACTGTGTTTTATATTACTTAAATCTTTTCTTTTTTTAAATTGTACGAAATAGTACCAAATGGGTAATTATGAGGTTGAGCATTCATTGCTCAGACTGTGTTTTATATTACTTATATATATATATATATGAAGATTTAAGTAACTAATTAATATAAACAAAAAATAATGAAAGAATAAATAGTAAAACAACATTGGTAAGAAGGGGGATTGAACCCTAGACCTCTTGTATAATGAGAGTGTCTTTAACCATTGAGCTATATTAGAAGATTTAGTTTGTAATGAAAGATCAACAAAAAAAAGATAATTTCTCATATTTATTGGACATTAATTAATTACACTCTTAGTTTACTTTATATATTTATAGATTAATTGAAGGTCTAAAACCGTTTGTGACGCTCTTCCACTGGGATTTGCCTCAATCCCTTGAAGATGCCTACGGCTATGGAGGTTTCCTTAGCCCTCAAGTTGTGTAAGTCCAATTAAAATTTTATTTATCAGTTTTCTTCATACATTAAAGTGAAGTACTTTATGTTAAGGAATAATCTTCACTTAATTGAATTGTTATCTGTTAACTCATTCTTCCTGTATCTTCTCCACTACCAGTCCACTAGTTGGTTAGAGAGATCCTAGGCTTGTACGTAGATCTGTTAGCAAATGCTACTATAAATGCACTTCTCATTCTCATTAATAAACATACAAGTTAATCACATCTCTACATTTTAAACTTCAATTACAGATTTTTCTTTTTTTGTGTGTGTAGGGAGGATTTCCGTGACTATGCAGAATTGTGCTTCAGGGAATATGGCGGGAAGGTAAAGCATTGGATCACGTTGAATGAGACTTAGAGGCTGCATCAAGAGCTCTTGACTTCATGTTTGGATGGTACGTATAGTCGGTATAGATTATATATATATATATGTACGTGTGTGTCATGGTTATTAATTTCAAGGATATCATTTGTGGTATGACAATGAGAAAATGTATGTTGTGTAATACAGGTTTATGGATCCGATTACGTTTGGAGATTATCCACATAGCATGCGGTTATTGGTGGGAAGTCGGTTACCCGAATTCACCAAGGATCAATCCATGATGCTTAAGGGCTCCTATGATTTTCTCGGATTGAATTACTATACAGCCAATTATGCATCTGCTTATCATGGCTATGGAGCTGTTGCAAATCTCAGCTACCTCACTGATTCCCTTGCTAATTAATCTCACTAGTAAGTTCTCTGATAAAATCCTTTCCTATGACAACTAATTAATTACTTTATTAAATAATATTAATTATTTGTATTGAATAATATTAATTATTTTCATTGAATAATATTAATTATTTATTAAATAATTAAATAATATTAATTATTTTATTAAATAAAGAGTATTCAAAGAATAACTCATTCCGACAACATACCAAACGACAAGCTACTCATTCCTGATTCCGATTCCCAATCCAACCCGGTTTATGGATTATACCAAACAAGCCCTAAATGATACCATGAGAGTACAATACTACCATAGTACCATAGCCACCTAGCGTTCTTACAACTTGCGATCAACAGGGCCGTCCATTGAAATTTGGAGGCCCTGTGTCAATATTGAAATATGGCCCTAAAAATAATATAACATTTATTAAAAAATAAAAATAAAAACAAAAATAGTTAGATATAACAATATTAAAATGAAAACAAAGTGTATTTTATATCTCAAATAAACTTAACATTGTTATCTCATACATAAAAAAACACCAAAAGTTTGTAAAAATTATAAAATAGATACCACTACTTAAAAAGTAATATCCTTCTAGTATTGTTTGAAACAAAATTTTCAATAAGCTCTTCATAATTTGTATTCTCCAAAAGATCATTCTCAATTGCTAGTAAAGCTAATCCATTAAGTCTTTCTTGTGTCATTGTAGAACGCAGGTAGGACTTGAGCAACTTCAACTTTGAAAAACTTCTCTCTGCAGATGCAACAGTTACAGGAATAGTTAACAAGATTCGGTATACAACAGTTGCATTAGGGAAACAATCAACACGTTTCAGAAAATTTAAAATATCAATGGGTTGCATAATTTCTTTAGGCAAAAAATCTTGTAATAACTTTAACTCTGCATATAATTCATTGGCATCAATATCAGAATAATCAGATTGTTCATGATTCTTAAGTGCAACTTCAATATGCATGCAAGAAGACTTTAGACATGTATCATCCAAAGAATACAACTTCTGAGAAGTAAACAAAAAACCAAAAATAGATTCATAATCTTGATATTGCTCAAACCTCCTAGTAAGTGAAGCAATTGCTTGATCAACGACATATAAGAAATAACTAACCCTAAAGGATTCCTCTCTAGATAATGATGCATCAATGGATATATCATTTGAAACCTCGTCAAATTGTCTTTTTCTTCTAATCTCACGCCTTTGGGGAAATACTGGATCAACATCAATTTCAGTGGCAATTTCCTTTGCTTGTTCTAAGGCATTTGAAAAACCAGTTTCTCTATATCTTTCGAAAAAAGAAATCAACCCCTTTACTTTTCCAATAGCATCATCTATAAGCATATCCTTGGCCTGTAAATGTTTACTAACCAAATTAACAGCATGTAATATTTCAAACCAAACAACTAATGATACAAGAAACTCAAAATCACCAAGTTCATTTTGTGCTAAAGATTTAGCTTCACTTCTTATTTTTGAATCGTTATCAATATCCGCTACTTGAAGTAAAGCTTCTCTCACTTCTAGAATCTGGAACCTTATAGCTTTTACACTTTCAACACGACTCTCCCACCGAGTTGATGACAATGATTTCAAAGTTAATTTTTTAGGCTTGACAATTCTATTAGAATTGTCAAGCCTACATTTTAATTTTTTAGGCTTGAAACAAATAATGACACAATGATTTCAAAGTTAATTTTTTAGGCTTGACAATGATTTCAAAGTTAATTTCCATTACTACCACGAAATGCAAGATTATGTTTAGCAAGAAATTTCACAATTGAAATAATTCTTACTAAGACTTTCTTCCAATGATCCTTTTCTTTCTCGAGTTATTTTTGAGCCACTTTATCTATTGTTTGGTTCTTTTGGAGTCTCAAACGCAAATCATATCAAGTAGTCATGTTTTTAATATGTTCAAAACTTGATTCATGCTCTCTAAGCCTAATGCTAAGGTGTGACCAGTCACTAAAACCTTCAGTTGACAGCTGACCTCTTCCACATCTTTTTTTTGAAAATTTTACAACAAAAGCAAAATAACTTATCAAGCTCTTTTGAATACACAAGCCAATCTCTATCACACTTCTCACCATTTGATAAAACTCTCGAATAACAAGTTGCAGAAAATCTTTTAGAAAATTTATCCTTAGGACCTTTCTGAATAGATAGATCTCTTTTAGGACCCTTTGTAACTAGAATATCAACCATTTTAGAATCAAGAGCATCCCAAATCCTAGGATCAAATATATCAATTCTATTAGAATCAAAATCAGTGTCATTATTTTCAATATCAATTGAATCAAACATATTTGCATCTGGAGCACCATCCACACAATCAAAATTTGTAGGATTATTATTTTGCAAATCACGTGAATTAAGCGAATCAACATTGACAGTAGAAGTACGATGATTACTAACATCAAAATCAGCATTAGCATCAAGATCATCAACACGATCGACATTAGTACCACGATCATCAACACAGTCGACATTAGCATCAAGATCATCAACACATTGAACATTAGCATCAACATTGTCAGAATTAACTTCTTTTATAAAAAAATTATCAAGAGCTCCTCTTTGAGATTGAATTAATTCATCAATTCTTTGTTTTTTTTACGCTTACCATATCCAGATTCATATTTCCTATTTTTGGATGACATAATTAACAAAACTAAGACATCACACAAATACTAAATATAAAATACTGAGAGGAGAAACACAACCTGAGGATAATTTCATATGATACTTGAATGCTTTAAATACTCCTAATTCTACCTCTTTGAGTCTTTGCCTTCAAGTCTTCAAGGGGTCATGTATCCTCTTGTTCATGTACCTAGACAACACACGAAGTTAGAGTAGTGTGAAAAGCAAATTCAATTTTGACCACTAACACTAATTAATCTTAGTAATACTGCACTCTACACTACAACAGTAGAGCACTAGGCCACTAGCTAATTGAATTAAAATGGCTATTAGGCTATATAAGTATATAACAAATGGGGATTTCTAACAATCTAACCAAATTGCAAAACACTAATTCAAGAGTGGAATAGCCTGAAAGCCGATCAAGTAAGCTAACTAGTGTTGCAATTCACAATACGTTCTTTATATATATATAGTATGTATATATATATTTTTTGTTAATTACATGATGATTGGTAATTGATGATCGAGTAAAATCATATTACTAGGCATGGAGTGGATGTAAGAGGGTATTTTGCATGGTCATTGTTGGACAATTTCGAGTGGAGTTCCGGATACACAGTTCGTTTTGGCATCAATTATGTGGATTACAAGAATGGCTTGAAGAGGCACCCCAAACTTTCTGCTAAATGGTTTAAGATATTCCTTCGTAAGTCATTTTAATTAATTTTATGCTGTATACTTTTTTATCTTTATCAAGCATAATAATTTCATCAGCAGAAGACTGATATATGTAAACAACTTATGAATAAATTAAGTGTTTTCTTTTGCAATGGAATTTCCCTTAACCTACAATATTTTGCACTTGGTTCTGTTGATGAATTACTTATCGCCAGGCCACAAAAGAATTAAAAAGGACTAGTGACTACAAAAATAAACACGAGAAAGATTTACGAGGAGCATATGATATCAGTTACTACTATACATTCATAAGGATATGTTTTATTGATCATGCAATCATTGTTTTAGGCAAATGTTGTTTTCCCTAAAATTGCCTCAGTTTTTCATGAAACTACCTAGAATATATTGCAACGAGTTAACACCCATGGACAAGCTCACATCGATTAAAAGCTTCATCAACAAACCATTTAGAATAGGGAGCGAAACTTTAAATTGGGGTTTGAATCACAATGAACGTAGTTCATCAGCGCAGAGAGAAATAGTGAGCACCCCTTCATATCACCGCTGACAGAGGTGGTGTTCCTAGTAGCTATCTTCTTCGGTTTGTGGTCGTCTTAGGTAGTAACGGAGACAGTTAGTCAAAACCTGCATTATTCATCAAGGTTAAGCTATAAACTGCATGCTATGAAGTAAATTTCCTCTTGAAAACAAAATCTAAATGTAAGGTAGTAGGTAGGTCACCTGAGACATATCTCTGTTTAGTGCTGCTCCATGGTAGCTAACATGAAACTTATTTTTAGCAACAAGCCCCTGAAAATCACCAGAGAGGTGTGATTATGTGATATGTAGAGACAGGAAAAACAGATGTGAAAATTAAGGCTGAACTTACGACAGTATCAATCTCTGCAGATTCCACATCAAGATTGATGTCAGCCAAAACTTTCATTACTTCTAGCAACAGACCAGATCTATCTGCAGTCTCCATGCACAGCAAGCTAGGGATTCACATCAAAATAGACAAGGTTAAGAATGACATAAGGCAGCTTATGACAAAGAAAATCTAAATTAGAAGTTGGAGTGGATTCTCATACCTTCTCTTGGGTCCATCTTCTTGGATGTATATGTGAGTAGCTATATCCACATCAGGCTGAAAAGTGAAAATATTATGTGAGTATTGTTTCTCTGGCTATCGAGATTTCATATTTCCATGACTAGATACCCTCCATAGTTGGCATTAGAATCTCATTGATGGTACATAGTAAACATGACAGTATCCCTCACTATTTAACATATTGAATACTTGGGCAATCAAATATGAAAAGGAGGTCTATTATTATAACCTTCTTTTCAGGAGGTTTAATCCCGAAAACCTCTCCCATTGCAAGCTGCTCGCTAGATTCCTGTGAAGGTTAGAGAAGAAAAATAAGAAACGAGACCGGCTGGATGAAGTAAAATAAATAGTAAATTCATCAGCAACCACCTGATGATATTGTTTCCAAACATAGAAAACCTACCGGATGATACTGTAGAAGGTTGTTGATTATAGTAAGCCGGATACTCTCAAGAATATCAGGATCTTCAACTTTGCGTTCACTGCCTCTGGTAAAATAACCAACAAAATCAATTACAGAGTGTCATGAATGTCTTGGGGTACGATCTTATATCACACTAATGACATCTTCTACTAGAGTTTCTACTTTCTATCTATATTAGCATCAAGATAAAGATGGCAGACACTCACAAAATAGTGATATGTAACTTTGTTTGTTTGACAGGCCCCTCAGTTGCAACAGTGCCCTTAACAACATTCAATCCTAAATCCTTTAATGCCTTCATCTGCAACATTTGTGAAAAAGAAACATGTAATGACCCTATAATTAGCCAAAGACATAAATTTTTGAGCTGTGAAATAAGAATACACCAGTACAACAGTTAAAGAGCTAGCAGATTATCCCTCATTATTCTCTTCAGAAATAGATGAAACATAGTATCTAAGTTTATCAGAGTATGTAGTAAACGAGTTTGCATTGGTAGTTTCACCCAAAAAAAAGCAATCAACCTCCTTCGGTCAATTGATCAACAGAGGGAACACGGACAGCAACATAGAGACTCCAGTCTACAGTTGCAATGGCTACAAAATTATAAGACACGGCAATTCACTTTAGCTTTAGGTTTCATGGTAGATACAACTACATTTGAGTTTTAGGCAGCAAGAAGAGACACTAGAAGGGAAAGTTTCTTAAACGGAATTATCCCTCACAAAGTACAATGTAAACTGTGATGAATCTAATCACCAATGAATTCCTATAGTCCTATAACAGATACAATCACTATCCTAAGAAGAAGAAGAAAGTATTGGTAATCTTCAAACAAAGAGCAGAAGATATCTTCACCGTATCAATAAGAGCACCAAGTCGATCCCCAAAGCTAATTTGCACCACTGTTGCTTCTGGATCAGCATCTTGATCAATCATCACTATAGGCATTGGGACATCATCCGTATCAAGATTGGACATCTGTTTCTACAAGTTGGAAAGCAAACAAAATGTAATCCAATCAAAAATATGGAAGTTGAAATGAAACAATCCAATTTTATGTTTTATGCTCTAAGCTACAGCTTAACTGTCACAATTCACTGAGGAAAGGAGATGAAAATACTTTAATGATAATTACATGTGTACAGATATATCCAACTAATCTTAGTAGAATTTATAATAAATAGATAAGACAAACAAGATATGTTCCCATCACATTCCTCCAAACTATCAAACAATTTCCTATTTGCTACTCTATTGTTCGGTATTCTCATCAGTTTTGCTTTTTCAACTTGTTAGCAATTCTTACTCATTTATAAGTATACACTGATACAATTCAAAGAGGCATTCCTGTGGCTCACCAATGAAGCAAAGCGGAAAAAGTCTATGCTATCTGGAGTAGCTTTCAAGACAATCCTGCAAATATTTAAGGAGAATCGAGTGAACACCTTAAATCCACACTACAATTTCAACGGTTTCATCATCAGATCCCACATTAGCAGATAACAAAAGCACAAAGGCATTCGAATGGAAAGCAGAGCTGCAAGATTACTACTTACATCCGTACTGTTCTGATCAAAGTATTAAGATCAACCACAATTCCATCCCCTTGCAAAGCTATTCAAACTCCTTTTTATCTTATTTTTGTCAGCATAGCAAATAAGAGAAATTTCCACACAAAAAAGCAGATCAAATGCAGAAGATAAAAATACAGAAGCAAGAACTAAGCATCACGAATATCCAGTCAATCAAAGAAAAAACAGAAGCAACGAGTCAAATTCCTTGCTCATATGCAGTCGCAACCAAAGTACAACAATAATCTCAAGTCACTGCACTAAAGCAGCACACCCGACGTATTTGATCAATTTGCCCTGTATTTCGTCGCGAAATTCCAATTTCCAAACGCAATTCCATCTCCTTATAAAACTATTCAAATGCAGAAGTTTAAGTCTCGGTGAGAAAACTATAATAATTCAAGAAAGGCAATAAATAAGCACACAGTATATCCGGACAATCAAAGAAAAGGACGAAGAAGTAGAAAGAAACAGTCAAATATCTTCCTCATATGAAGTCGCAACCAAAGGACAATAAGCTCAAGTCACTGCACTAGCAGCACAAACCAACAATTTTGATCATTTATTTCGTTGCGAAATCCTAATTTCCAAACGCAAACAAGAAACCTAACCAGATGAAAAGAAAGAAGCACCTGAAGCTTACTTTTCCGACGGAAGCGGGGCTCCGGATTCGGGAAATCGACTGAGATCCGGTGAAGCACCGATCGTGCTTGTGAATTGGGACAATCGAGGAGCATAACCGAATGAGGGGGATCGCGTAGGAGATAGAGCGCTGGAGAAGAAGGTGAAGGTAGCAGCCATGGCCGCCGACTGCACTGTGAGTGAGAGAGAGGTGAAGGACGATCGCTCGCTCGGCTTTTACTGTGTTGGCGTTTTGGGTTTGAGGATGGAGACAGGGAAAGGAAGAGAGAGAGAGTTGCTCGTTTGAGAGGGACTTCCTTCTTGTAGTTGGAGACAGAGAAGGAAAGAGTGGGTAGTGGTGCCTGACGTCAGAAGTGGGCCCCAGATTTAGGCTGGATGACACGTCAGATGGCGACGGTTTTGGACGCACTGAGAACCTTGAAATATGTTTGCTGTTGCTTTTTGGTAGTTTGCTCGTAATTAAACTAATCTTGAACAAGTTTCGATTGGATGATTACGATTGGATGGATAGAGTCCGAATTTAATAAAGCGATAAATTTGCCTGTCATCAAAAAATCTTCAATCGTGACGTTTCACTTTGCTCTTTGAATTGAACCACCTTAATAATTGGTTATTGGTAATTCTCAACTAGCAATTCAGCAGTTCTTCGATCTAGCAACTAAATTATGGCAACCAATTACCATTTGCTACCTTTACGTCAGAGAAGCTCAAATAGGATGAAGTTGAGACAAATCCGTGATGAGAGAGATGCTTTGACAAATATGTATTCAAGACTTTGAGGGTTGCTTTTTAGTGAGAAATCATGTATTCATATTATTTTTCTGGTGGCCCAAAACCTGCGTTGCAGTGATGAACTTGTATTTCTACGCCTTGGCATTCGTGGTATGAAATTGGGATTATGATTCATGAATCAAGAAAATTGTGATTTATGGTGGAGTACTATGCAACAAAAATTACCCTGTCTAACACAAGTTTTGATATACATTTCCAGTCTCCTTCTCGCTTTTTTTTTGGGTGTGCAAAGGGCATTATTATGCATATTTCAAAATATGTAAATCGGGCATGATTACATCCAACCGTTTTAGGCTATACGACGTTGCTCTAATTTATATTCATTTAACGTTTGTGTCTTATTTTTGTCTTACTCACCCCATCCATAAGTTTGCATGGCTTTGGGGGGGCTACAATGGGCCTCATGGACCACTATCCGTTTATGATTTTATTACAATTAGTGTAGTATCCGTGCATGGTACGGGATTTGTTTATTTTTTTTATATTTAAAAAAAAAATATATAAAAATTATATATTTAATTGATATAGAAATATGTAAGTAATAACTATTATAAAAGTAAATTAATGCTAATGTAAAAAAAAACTAATTAAATACAAAATATTAAAGAGATTAACAAAATACATTATCAAAAGAGAGGCGAAATTCTCCATAACTTTATTAATAGTAAAATTGGTTAAGTAGTTTTGAAACGTGGATAGTTAATGTTGTCATGTTCGTAGGCTTACGTTATACTGTAGTTAAGTATCATCTTGTTGTGTCTAATGTAGTAATATTGTTCTCAATGGAAAAAATATAGAAAATTATGAAGAAGAGTGTCTAATAATTATAATATGTTTATTTTTTATTAGATCCTTATCACGACATCAAATACATGAGTGATCCATGGTACTAAATTCAGAACTACTTTTAGAGACAAATTAAATTATTTGTAAGGCATTTAGCTAAGTTGCTAGCTAGCAATAGCAATGACAAACATTTTGATGATTACGGATTTTGCACTCTCCGCCCCTGCACAATGATTGACAATAGGTATTACACTTGTCATTAGTACACGGTCCCGAGAACAAGTGATGTTCTTGTCAACAAATTCCTCCCATTGCTACTCCAAAAAATCCTACACATACTTAACATTTTGAAAGCACAAAATAATCATCATGGAGAAAAAACACGAAACTATAAATACTCATATATAAACAATACATAAGAATGAGATTTATTTACCAATACACAACATGGCAATGAAGAAAACTGCAACTGGTCTTGTCATTGTGGCTTGAAGATTGTAATTAGAGATGAGATTATGTTTTTAGATATGGCTTAGTATTAATTTTAACGTGAAATGATGGGGTATTTATATGCTTTAATGTTGATCATCTAAATGGCAATGAGTAAATAAGTTGATTTGGTTGCCAAAATTATAAGGATTTCGATATTATAACGATCCTTTTATTTTGAGTAACAATGCCTTATATTATAATTGTAGGTGTTAATTGAGCATATAATTGTAGATCGTGATATTGGTATTGTTGGCCATGTTCATACATGCTACGTTATCCTAGTTAGGTCTAAGTCTCCTACTAAATTGTATAGGCAAAGATTTTTTTACCAAAAAAAAATGTATAGGCATGATAAAAGCAAGAAAAATTACATATATATAATTTAATTTATAGCTTGGTGAAGTATGTAGTATCAATTTTTTTTTTGAGAGCGTATTATCATATATTTTGGCATGAACATAAGAAAAAAATCATAATCCGAATCAATGAAAGTAACAAAAATGATTTTCAAACAAACCCAAGATGTTGTTTATTGGCCCAACAAGCCTAAATGTAAATAACGGGCTGAATGTAGTGTAACACCCCAAATTAACCCTTTATTTGGGAGTCACAACGCCATGAATTTTCTACAGAAATTCCCTCAGGCAATTTTAAGAAACGAAACTCAACCTGTGTCAATCAAGTCCTAGGCAATAACGAATGCATAATTTAAACCTGTCCAAGAGAAGCCCATTACGAAAGTTCAATATATACAGGGGGCGGCGTACACAGACGCATCCACGACCCATCAAAAGAAGTTTAGCACAACTAACTTTACTAACTTGACCAAAGTCATGCGAGAAGGAGGATTATACGAGTTTAACCAGAAACATATACTACACAACTACATGGCTTGAAACAGAAAACCCCAAAATCCCTTCCTAAATACGCATCATGTCGCAGGGCCTCCTCCACGCTCTGGTGCTACCTGTGATCATGGTCATGCAAAAACACGACCAGTCCCCCACACAACAAGGGGGTTAGTCTACAACCAGACTAAGCAAGTATATAAGTAAATTGTGCATATACTAAAGTCTGAATAAAGGTAATCAAACAAGCATATATCATCGATACATTACAACCAAATGTTATAACAACTAACATACTTGGCAGAAGGGGTAAAATTAAAGGAACTATGTTACATTCATATTGTATGAATCCAACATCATGTATCCTATAAAAATAACTATCTAGATGCTTGATGGACATGTAGATGTAATTACTAACAATTTCATATAACAACCAGTTACACTTTATTTAATATTCTGCCACATCATTAATTCATAAGTAAGTAAGTGCAAGTTTTAATGAAACACGCAGGCAAGCATTTATTCAAAAGAAAGATCTATTCTAATTGTATGAACAGATATAAGAGAAGTTCTTAAGTAGTCATTCAAAAGAAAGATCTATTCTAATTGTATGAACAGATATAAGAGAAGTTCTTAAGTAGTCATGAGGTAATCGTATTTGGCTCCATCAACCAAGATGACATTAAATATAGGCAGGTATATTCCATGATTACACGAACACAATAACAAGTCATTATAGTCTCAAACTATATCCATTCAATACACAACTTGCCACAGATTTAAAACAGTCATTTAAAACCTATATCCGGGTATACTATTCTTTTAAGAAAACTCAATGGAAAATAACATTTACGAAAACACTCAAAAACCATTTATAGAAACGTTCGAAAGCATGCCCGAGCCTGTCTCGGACACGAAGGTACCTTCTAAACCATACCTTTACTTGTCAATAAGTCTCTTTCTAACTTGAAATTGTGGACGATAATAAGAGTGGGTATATGTAAAGCATAAATAATTATTAAATTTTTCTAATGTGTCCGTAGGTACAAGATAACATTTTTCAAATTTGGTTTTCACTTTAATTTATGATTTATTTTTAAATTGACTTCTTATGGTTTATGAATTCCAATTTAGGGTAAACTTTGGACATGAATTTCTCAAGTTTAAAATATTGAAATGTGTTCATGGCCCCATATCAAAAAGACCAAAAAAACTTGTTTTTTATGTATTATTGATTCAACCATAGAAAAATATAATAGGTGTACAAATAATAACAAAAATATACTATTTTTCAATTGACCAACATCTATAGTAACTTTTCTACATACGAATAAAGTGTTGTAGTCAACCTCTAACAATTAACCATCTTAGTGCATCTTATAGAGTCATTTTTCGACAAAAAATGGATAGGGCTTTTTCACATGAAATCATTTTTGTATGGGGTGAACTTGTGACAACCTAATGCCTCCTATTGCACAAATTGGAAAACGTCGTTAATAAATATACTAGTTGATGTATCCGTGTCATGCATTGAGTCTTTGATATTGCATTATATTTATTTATAATTATAATTATGCTTTCAAATAGAGCTTACGTGTATCAAAGAATAAATAATACATACAACAAATTTTAGAGCCAAATTCTTACCCTCTTATATTGTTTCGTGTCACCATTATTGTCGTCCGATAACATCTTTATTCATTAGTAATATGTTACTGATTAATAAAATTAGATGAATATGTTTGTGGAGGAATAATTCAAGTAAATACATATCAATCAAGTAGATATTGTCGAATGACTTACTGATGATTTTATCAAAATTAAAAAAGACCATCTATTTCATGAAATCGAAACGTTGCGAATGAGTTTGACATATGTGCCCATATGCAAAACCACCTTGTATGAAAGGAAAGAATGAGAGTATTTACCAACATTATCTGTCTTAAAAAAAGAATCTTACATCTCCTAGACAATTAGATGGTTTATAGGAATTAGTGCACTATGAAATAATAGATTTGATATGACATAAAACAAAATATATATATATATAGATAAATTCAATCACTTCAATCTCATCCACAAAACTCATTTTTTTGTCGACAATGTTGCTAGAAATCTTACAACATACTACATGTAAATCGAACACGTATCTTCCAATCTTATTGTTTTCCAATCGAGTTCATCGATACAACAAAAACATTACCCATTATTTTTACTGTAGAAATGTATTGCATGTAAACGACATATAACAAATTAATATGAAACTTAATGGAATTATAAATACATTTAAAATAAAAACTACATATAAAATAGTCATCATTCACAAACGAAATACTTAGAACGATGGTAATATCGTATTCGTCATAATCTGCACATATTTAAACCATAAGTTTTCATTAGTATAGAACGTGCTTTATATGAATTTTTGGTGATAAAAAGAAATATGAAAGGCCTCCTTAGTAGGAGGAACTTAAGATATATACAAAATGGAATGAGGGAGGAGGATGGAAAAACAATTTGAGTGGATTTATGTTGTATATTCAATATTATTCAATGTACTATATATTGCGTTAAAAATAATTATTCGGTCATAAGACGACCAAAACGGCCTCAAACATTATGTCATATGCATCACTTGACAAATTGTCTAGTAAGAAGAATATGCTAACCACAATTCGTTTGATATGCCTATGAAAATATTATATAAAATCATATTAAGTCTAATTGCCTAGCACATAAGTTTTTTATACAATATATATCTATCATTCCATTAAAATGCTGAATAAAAATCGTCTAATATGTTATATTCAACAATCATATACCTTGTAAAATAAATATTTATATGAAAGATACCTTATTTGTATGAATATTTTTATAAGATCTATAAAAAATTATAAAATCATATTAACCATAATAGGTTAAAAATATATAAGAAAAGATAATGCTAAGAAATTATATAGATACATTTTCTCTGAAATAAAATGTATTGTATGACACATCTTGTTATAGGATATATAACTATTTTAAAATTAGTTAATGTGATAATTATTTAAAAATATATAACCATTTTAGTAATTAGTTATTCGTAGATCTTAATAAAATCATACAAAATAAGTTAATTATATTATGATAAAAATAAAAAATATTATTATTTTGTCAATAAAATTAAGGTTTGTTTGGTGAATGTACTTATAAAGATCTTTTTATTTATAATGTAATTTTTTGAAAATAAAGTTATTTAAATTTGAAATTTAGGTGATATGAAAAAGTGTGCAAGTAGATGAAAAAATACAATTTTACAAATATTGACTTTATAAGTGCATGTCCAAACAAGGCCTAAGATATACAATTAACATTCATATTGCCATAAAATCTTAATTTTATTAACTTTGAGTGTTAACTAATATTTAAAACAAATATATAGGTAGATCTCATTCTTGCCATTGAAAATGGTCTTCTAATAAAATCATGAAATCACATATTCAAAGCTATCTTAAATTGTCCTGTGTACCTTTTAAATTCACGAATTACAACCAATTTAAAAAATGTAGATGATACTTAATATAAAGTATATAAAATTGGGAATTTGTTGAAAATTCTAACATGTGAGGTTAATTTTAATTTTTCAAAGGTTTTATAGAATAAAAAATTTAAACATTAATGATCTATCTACTCTTTAAAGATATGATTATTTTAAAAAAAATATCTAGAAAAAAATAGAAGTTGAAAAATTCCCAATGATTGTGTAAATCATTGGCCTAATATTTTAAAAAACTTCTAACCCATTTTTCATTTCTTACCAATCTATGATTGCAAAATCTAAGTTATTTTCATTTATTTCAATATTATAATTTGACTACATTATTTTTTTGTTGAAAAATTTGACTATATTAGGTGATCATTAATCAATGTGCTTGAACGGTTATTTCCAGTAAAAATTTTGTTTTAAGAATAGAATGTGTAGATAAAGAAAATATTCATTATATAGGAAAGTTTAGCTACTAAGTTCATACAAAGTATATTAACAACTAGTTTTATAAATGAAATTTTGAGCGTAAAACTTTCTTTAGAAAATAGATCCATAATTAACATAATTCATACTTACCAAAAGAAAGTTTTATTGTTTAATTATGAAAAAAATGTTAATAAATCGTAATTAGAATATGGTGAAATTGTAACTTCAAAAATACCTTCATAAGTAGAAGCTAAAGATATAATATCGAAGGTGAGATATGATCCTGAATTGCGGGTGAGCCTTCCTGGAGGTCCGGAGAGCCCTGATCTCCTCAAGAGTTTTGTCAACCACGTGGCGTACCTCCTGTACCAGCGCATTGTAAGTTACATGAAACTTTATTTCTTGTAATTCTTAATCTTATTACAAATAAGTCCAATGGATTGCTTAAATATGTTCATATATAGCCGGTGCCACTGTTGAGGTTCCAGCAGCGAGGCAAGTAGTTACGCTCATGGCGTATCACACCGAATGCCGAGTGGGGTAACATGGTGTCTGCGTCCGGGCTATGTCATCTACCGGACATCATGCACGAGCATGTGGATGAGACGTTGATTGGTGCCTTCGTCGAGCGTTGGCAACCAGAGACCAACTCATTCCACATGCCATGGGGAGAGATGACTATAACTCTCCATGATGTGTGGATGATCCTTGCGCTGAACATACAAGGGCAAGACATGGGTCCCCCACAGAAATGGCACGAGTAGCTGGGCCCC
Organism: Rheum nobile; assembly: GCA_027886185.1. Classification (NCBI taxonomy): domain Eukaryota; kingdom Viridiplantae; phylum Streptophyta; class Magnoliopsida; order Caryophyllales; family Polygonaceae; genus Rheum; species Rheum nobile. Next base: position 1,702,603 of record WOAB01000167.1, read on the forward strand.
AATGATTTGAAGAAGGCGTTGGTGGAGCAGGCGCATGAGTTTTTTGAGCTGCAGGGTGGTGATGTCGTCGCCGGTACCGTGCATGCGAGAGATTTTAAGGCGCATTGCCAGGATTTGACTGACGAGACGCATGCGGCTGGGTTCTTGATGTACTTGGTGGGGTCTTGTCTCTTTCCTGACAAGTCTCAGCATAAATTGCCCGTTTATTATACTCCATTCGTGGTTGATCCCTCGTCAATCAAGAACTATGCCTGGGGTACGGGTGTTCTTGCCCACATGTACCACAGCTTGGGCGAGTGCACAAGGAAAGAGGCACGAGTCATGTCCACATGTTTCACTCTGATCCAAGTATAAATTTTCCTGTATCAAAACATATGTAGTTTTGTTATAGATGTATATTTGTTATTTAGGGAATTGACTTATATGTAATTATTTTATAGGCATGGATATATCAATACTTCCCCTTGTTTAGACCTGCATAGAGTGTATACTGGGACCCCCAACAGCCGATCCCATACCCCCGTCGACGGGACATGTCACAGGCACCCAACCGGAGCAGAAATTATAGGGAGGAGCTGGATGGGATGCATGCTGAGAGTGTAAGTGCATATACGGTCCTTATCTAGTATGTTAAAATATGAAATTATAGGCATGATTAGTTGTTTTAAATTCAATTATGTTTAGGTTGAGTGGATGTCATACGGCCCGATTGACTTCAACGACGGGATGTTTTCTTCATCGCGATTCCATGGAGTCATATCATGTTTGTGGGTCACCGAGCCTTACATGCCGGATCGAGCAGCTAGGCAGTTTGGGCGTGCACAACAGTGTCCAAGACTATCGATTGTGCCAATTAGGGCATGGAGGGGCACGAAGATTAGTAGCTATACGGTGGAATACGATAGAGCCCAATTTGCATGGGATGCCCGCAATCAACATTCCATTAGCCTACAAGCTATGGGCCCTCCAGTCGTTCAACCCCACCAGTGTAGCGGTGATTACATGCAGTGGTACCTCCAGCATACACATCCATTCATCATCACGATAAACAGTAGATCATACAGACCGTGCCTTCCTCCAGAGAGCCAGAAATCGAGTTCTGGGACACCGCACGGTTTGTGACAAACCGTGCCCCAAACCGTGCCTTCCTCCAAAGAGCCAAGAATCGAGTTCTGGGACACCGCACGGTTTGTGACAAACCGTGCCACTTGTAACTCTCCCGATCAGTGAACAAACATGTGGGTGCTCGTTGCACCTTGACAAACATTTTTTACAGTTGTTCTATGGCCCACTTGTAACTCTCTTCGTCCTCATGCTCCAGAAACGCCCCGGCAATATTGTAGTTTTTCCAAACAGATGTGATGCCGACAATTTCAAGGAAGGGCAAATTGTAACTGCACACATAATGATATGTTATGGCATGCTAATAGACCTGTACAAATCCGGGTTTGGGCCGGGTTTTTCGTATTTTTTTGCCCGATTGACCGGGCTGGGTTTTTTGTCCAGGCCCGCCCGGTCAACCGGGCCGGGTTACCCGGCGGGCTGGCCCGGTCGGATAAAATTTTAAATATATATATAATTTTAAATATATATAAAATTATAAACAGTAATTATAAATATATATATAAATTATAAACAGTAATTATAAATATATATATATATATAATTATAAATATATATTAATTATATAAACAGTAACGGGTACCGGGCCGGGCTTATAGGCCCGTCCATGCCCGGCCCATTACTGTACCGGGCTGGCCCGGCCCGATCGGGCCAATATTGTTGTCCAAGCCCGGTTTTTTAACCGGGCGGGCGGTCTGGGCCGGTCGGGCTAGCCCAGACTTATACAGGTCTACATGCTAATGATCACATGAACAAGTGAAGAATATAATAGATATGTGTGTTACTAACCAGTTAGTTGCGTATGTAGAGTCCAGCAACACAATGTACGGAAATGCCTTCAACAGCGACAACTGGTTCGGGCTTGCGAAGAAGATATCTGTTATCTTGTTGGTCTCCTTATTGAATCTATGCTCCACAAAGTATCCCTTCTCATTGCACTCATAGAAGAACTGTTGTACAAATGTTCTTCCTTCCATGCCCTTCTTTCATATCTCATGCATGATGTTGTACACTTGCTTCATCTTGGTCAAGTTTCCTGGGGACGACCTGATTGTAGTATGAATATTTTGAGGCTTGCAATGATTGACTGTCATCACCCTAATAATCTCTTTCTCTTCAGCGTTTGATCGCCCAGCTAATGCATGACCATACAAATTCTCTTTTATCACATGATTGTGAGTTCCATGTTGTATACTGATCTTCCATGATCCCTTCGGCCCTTCTTTCAGCCTCAACATGAAGGGACACCCACACTTCTTCGACCTTGTGATGTCTCTCACTTGGTCAGCTTGTTTAGGCACGTTTTGTCCATGCCTGTCGCACGGTAACCAAGTCCCCCCAAGGGTTGTATACATGGAAGGTTTATTCCTCCACTTTTGATGCAGAATTTGTGACACATAGCAGACTCTCGTGCCCACATAAATGCTTCTTCTCTAGACTCCTAGATTTGATCAATTGTCAAGAACTTTGAATAATCAACAGAGACGAAAACATCCTCTTCTGGTGGTACACTAAACTGAGACTGTGTGTGTAGGGATGGAAAGCAAAATTGTGAGGTAGCATGAGATAAATATGTTTCTGGAGGCGGAACACTATAGTCAAACGATCCAAGTGAGAAGGATGGTATCTCATCTGGTGTTTTACACTCAGATGGTGTGTTCCATTCCGACAGCGATTGATGAGGTGTTTCCCAAACATAAAATATTTTTTGTGGGGTGCTCCAGTCATCGAGGAAAATATTGTTTAATCCCTCGTACAAATAATAGTTCGCCTGCATACATATGGAATCATCTCATCAAGTAGTGAACTAATTATCAACTGTGAAACCATAATTCTCTTTAAGAAAGCAGATTCAGCTAAATGGCACGGTTTGTGACAAACCGTGCACTAAACCGTGCCATTTTACAGAAGGGACATAAACAGCCAGATACTGGTTGTGTTTCACACGATATGTGTGAAACAGCTCCACACGTAACGTGTGAAACAGCTCCACACGTAACGTGTGAACCCTAAACCATCTGGCACATGTTCCACACGTTACGTGTGGAGATGTTTCACACTTAACGTGTGAAACATCCCCACACATAATGTGTTAAACTGTTCTTCAATGTTGTAACACCCCGGGCCAGAGGTGCTACAGTGCCATAGTCCCGAAGGACTATAAGACGGTTTTTAAAAGGAAAGAAATCCAAAACTCTTTCAATTACATAAAAATCATCAACAAAATCCCTGTTCAAGATTGAATCAATACTTAAACTTGTCATCCAGTTAATACATCAATTTATATCCAAAACACGGAAGCAAATACAACATTTTCAAATCCGATGCAAAACAAAATCTTTAACTGTGAAAATACATCTGTGATCCAGAACCCGCTTGTTGCTGCAAACCTGCAAAGCCCAAATTGACTGAGGGACCCGATACCCCAGCCAACCGCGGCACGTAAACCGAAGATGATCAGTCTTTTGAAAGACTGACAAGACTCCTCAAGCCAAAACAGTTTAAAAACACATAGCATTGTCACAACAATCCAATCATGTCAAACAACAACCTACCACACAATATATATATATAACTATACTTAACCAATAGCACACCGACCAACCAACCACATATCAAACCTATACGCACATTATCACATAACAATTCATTTCTCATCTTTATTCAGTTCTTCACTATGCTAATATGTTCAATTCAACTTTCAATCAACTCAGGTTCACAACCTTGATTAGTTACAATCAATCACTATAACCTCATTCCCATCACAAGTACAAACGAAAGAAACGATCAATCTAACTTTGCTGACACATCCAATTCAACTTTCACAAATATCCACTCAACCATCTTGGTAATTAATCCACATATCACATAACCCTCTTTCCGCAACAAGCTACCGGCAACAACTACAAGATACAAAATTTCACAACCACAACCAATGGCCAACAATGACCCGCAACCACAACTAACAATAATCAACACAACCAACCTTCATAATCCACTAGTTACCATAAACAACCATACCAACAGAAATCCACCTCATAAAGAACTAATATTGAACAATAAGTCACTAGCCAATAATCAATATCCAACATAAAACCAATAACCAAAATACACAATCAATATTCGCCAACACAACCACTTAATCAAGCGCACAGTCAATATCATCACAAAATCACTTAATCAGTTCGCAACCAACATTCAACACATAATAGATATCACAACAATCAACCAATGGTAATCAAACAATAATATAACTCAACACTGAAACACAAACGACAACACATCTCCAATCCAATCTCCAATTCAACCTCCAATCCATTCCATCCCTTGGCCCTTAACGACGTAGGCGTATACCTTGTATACCCTGCGCGGTTTGGTGAGTATATCATCAACTGGCCCTTCGACCTCCAATTCCATTTCAACCCTTGGCCCTTAACGACGTAGGCATAAACCCTACGCGGTATGGTGGAATCCATTCCTACCTTCGGCCCTTAACGACATAGGCGTATACCTTGTATACCCTATGCGGTTTGGTGAAACCCCTTTCAAATCCTTGGCCCTTAACGACGTAGGCGTATACCTTGTATACCCTGCGCGGTTGGGTGAAATCCATTCCAACCCTTGGCCCATCGACCTCCAATCAACAACAATCCAACCACCACACCGACAACCAATCAATTATTACACACGACCACTATTAACACATTTTCACACATATATATATATATATTCAACCAAGAAACTTTAAAATCAATAATCCAATCAATCCACGACAATCAATCCACAACAATCAATCCATAACAATCAATCCGCCACAATCAAACAACAACAATCAATCCACATCAGTCAATCCCAGCATACACACATTCACACACAAACGCACAATCCCAGCATACAACTGCCAGCACGCACACACACATTCAATCCAACACACACATACGATCCACACACACACACATTCAATCCAACACACACATACGATCCACATACACACACACACATTCAATCCAACACACCCACACGATCCAACACACACACACACACACGTGTCAACAGACACTATCAACAACAATCAATCACATTTAGTCACAATTGATTACCACGTCAACATTTAATCAAATACGATAGAAGACAAATCATATCACACGCACATACCCATATTCAACCAAGCAACGGTAAACTTAATTATGAAATAAACTGGGCATAAAACAATTTATAAAAATATAAAGTTAGCAAGAATCCTCTTGCCTCAAGTCGAACCACATCGACCTCAGAGATCTCCAGTCAACTCGAACGAAACTGCGAAATCAATCCGAGCAAATCTCTGGCATTAATTACTCATCCAATCCACTACTAACAAATCCCCAAATTCAAACCTTAAAATCATTCCTTAAATAATTACGCAAATCACCCAAATTAATCCAAGTTCAAATACTCCAAAGTCAACCCAAATTAATTAAGCAAACCACACCTAAAATTTAACCCAACTCCAATTTCAATCTTTGCTGCACAATTATGACCGAATTCAGCCCATCACTTCACAATTGCATACCAATCTCCACATATTTCCACGTAGAACAACAACAACTTGGTCACCCACATATATATATATATATATATATATATATATATATTCATCAAATTACTCATAATCAATCCATTTATTTCAATTCCAAACCTAGCTGCACACCGATTTCAATTTACTGAATATGTGCCCAATTTCAGCAAGTTTGATGACCAGAAATTATCAATACCGGACCAAAAAATTCAGATTGACCCTTACCTTGTTGCCAATCAAACCATAGCCATCGGGAAGGCTCCTCGTCGCCGGAGACGACGGCAACAACAACGGTGGCGCAGCGACAACACCAGCAAACATCAGCCACGACTCAGCAACACCAGAAAACAGCAGCGAGCAGCTCCAGAACGCAGCGACACCAGCGGATCCGGATCTGTGCAGCAGCTCGTCGCGGTTCAACAGAGGTTCGGCTCGCCTCGTCGGTGGCTCGACTCAGCAGCTCGCCGGATCTGGCTTCCCAACACCGGAAAGCAGCAGCCAGGAGCTACAACAACAGCAAACAGAGGCACAGACAGAGGAGGAGCGGCGCGGTCCGGGTCGAGCTCACCGGGGGAGAAGACGGCTCAGCTGGGCTCGCCGGAGGAGATGACTGAACACGGGAGAGAGCTAGAGGGAAGCACGAGCTTCTTCAACTGCTGGTCAGAGAAGACGAAGGCAAGGGTTTTATCCCTTTAATTTCACCCATTTTCCTGATTTCCTTCCCCAATAATTTGCTTTTGATCCACTTTTCTGATTTTAATAAAATATCAAAAATCTTATTTATCATTTTGCCATTTATATAATCTTTGGGATATTTCAAATGTAACGAATATCTTCTTTTCTTACACATGTATCCCTCAAAATGTATTAGATTAAATGAAAATTGTCAAGTTCAAAACTTACAAAATCTAACATGTGAAACTTGCCCTAAACAATAAATATTATGTTTAGTTTTCTAAAACCTAAACAATTAAAGCTCAAAACTTTGAACATGTCCAAAACAAAAAATGAAAACTTTAACTTTAAATAACGAAAATTACCTCATTCGGATGTGGATCCTCTTCGACATTGTTGTTCCAATAATCATTGTTGTTCATGTTGTCCATTTTTTTTACAAAAAATGAGAGTGACACAAATTTTTTATTGTTTGAAATGAAGTATTAAGCTCGAAATTGTGGTTAGCCAGTGAAGATGAAGAAGAGGGGTCCATTAATTCAGTTAGGTGGGGACAAGACGAGTAATTCAATGCGTTTTACAATAGACGAAACCACACGTTACGTGTGGAATTCTTCCACACGTAACGTGTGGGCCTCTACAACACGTTACGTGTGGAATTCTTCCACACGTAACGTGTTGCTTCTTTTCCCCTTAATTCAGTTACGTGGGGACAAGACGGGTAATTCAATGCGTTTTACAACAGACGAAACCACACGTTATGTGTGGAATTCTTCCACACGTAACGTGTGGGCCTCTACAACACGTTACGTGTGGAATTCTTCCACATGTAACGTGTTGCTTCTTTTCCCCTTAAGGGTTTAGGTTTAGGGTTTAGGGTCGGAGTTTATTATTTAGGGTTTTAGAATTTAGTATTTAGGATTTAGTATTTATGATTTAAGGTTTATGGTTTAGGGTTAGGGTTTAGGGTTTAGTATAAAAGACTCATGACTACCGCTGTATATAACTATATACTACAATTGGTTATTAGCTGTCAATCAGATTTCTTCTTTTTGAGGCTGGTTATTAGCTGTCAAACACATTGCCTTTTCACTATATAAGAAGCATTAGGGTTGTTTGTTCACTACAACAATTCCAACACAAGCGGCGCTTGAAGATACATTTTTGGATAAGCATCTTCTTCCAATTTCTATCGATTTATTAACCCTAATTTTTTATATTAATGGATTCATGATATTTGTAGGAAACCAAACACTACAACAAATAATGGCATCTTCATCCAAACCATCAACAAACGCAGATATGCTATGCTATTGTAATTTGAAAGTTGTTGTCCGAAGTTGGGATTTGCAGTGGAACTACGGAATGAGGTATTAGGGATGCCCAGAACTGGGGTGTTGTTTCAGGGAGTGGATTGATCCAATCTATGAGGATAGGGCACACGCGGTTATTCGACAACAATGGCAGGAAAAACAAGATCTTGTTAAGGAGAATCAAGATCTTGTAAAGCAAAATCAAGATCTTCTTAAAGATTTTGATAACATTCGTAGGTATAATCTCAAACTACTAAATGGTATACATCGTAGGTGATTAATGCCGTATCTTTTGTGTAATGTTGTTCATGTACTATCAACCTTTGTAGGGAGCAAGCAAATTTAGCAAAGCAGAGATATCATATGAAGCGAACGTTTACCAGAGACTATCCTAATTTCTTCAAACGCTAAAGCAACGAACCATATATGTTCTCTTATTTTTTCTAAGTTTATGATCAACTTGTATTCTTTCCTGTATTGTGTGCTCAATGTGGTTGTGTAGTCAACCAACGTAATGAACAATTTGTTTTATCTTCTAGGTTGATTATTTTGTATTGTTTTTTTTATAAAGATTAGATAAAAGTTAGGCAACAAAATGGGGGTAACCCTCCCCTAATGCCTATTTAGAAACAATAGTATGATTCATACACAACATTATAACATGATTCATACACAACTTTGAAACACAAATAAATACTAAAAATAAACAATAATATGATTCATACACAATATTATAATATACCAAAAACACCACATGTAACGTGTCAATCAGCTCCACACGTAACGTTCAGCGCATAACTACACGTAACGTGTGGATGCTAACCACACGTAACATGTGGAGCCTAACCACACGTAACGTGTGGAGCCTATGCGCTGAAAGGCAATTTTCCCTATGCGCCGAAAAGTAACCGAGTATAAATATCCTTTTTCTTTTTCTATTTTTTTCCCTCTCTCCTCCCTCTCACCCCCACCTTTTTATCCCGATACTCCCTCCTCCATACCCATCTTCCTCAATGCTCATCCTCACTCACAAACGCAGCAGCTCCTTTGCCCCCGCATCGGGCCGTCGTCGCCGGAGCAAGGAGAGCCACCGCCGCACCAGCCCAGGCAAGCTCATTGGTGGTGTTGCTCGCGCGCACGGCTGCACCACCGCGTCCAACACCTTCATTCTCCACCACACCCAGCTCCGGCCATCAACCCCGCCACCCCCGGTCGCCGGTGAAGGTCCCTTGAACCTCCTTTAAGCTCTTTGCACCCCATTTCCCCCAATTTGTGTGGGTGAGTTTTTCCCCCAATTTCTTAAACCCTAGCTTTGTAGATTTGGGTGTTTATGTTCAATTGAGGAGTTTAGATGCAATTAGTTGTTAATTGATGCTTTGGATGCTTAGGTTGAATGATTTCTTAAAAGTTTGAAACTTGTGGTTTGATTAGAAATTGAGTGAAGTTCATGTGATCTATTATTGTATTCTCTGTGAGTATGATATGTATGTTTGGAAGATCTGGTATTGCGACTATTCTAGTTGTAACTTTTCCTGCATATCTGTGTGTATGTGAAGTAACACTCTCTTGTATGTCATGATTGTTTGTAACTGTCTTATCATGTTTTACTGTCATTAATCTCGCATGTCCGCATATATGTAGAGAATACTTTAGCAATGTATCATGTCTAGCTGTAATATTTCTTTCATGTTTGTATGTGTGTATATTATACATTCTTGTTGTAACATGTACATCTATGACTTTGCATGTGTATCTGTGATCCCTTGCTTGCACTATTACACGTATTAAGTTGCGTATATAACTTGCTAGTCTGGTTGGAGACTAACCCCCATTGTCGTGGGGGATGGCTATGTCTTGTACATGGTAAGGTATTCTTTCATTCAGGATCAGCGTGAACGTCAAGCAGGATGGACACAATACTAGGGCTAACTATATGGGTGATCTGTGGTCAACTCTATTTTAAACGTTTTGGAATTTTCTGATTATATAATTTTCGTTGCGATAAATGTCATCCTTGTTAAACTGTTTTATACTTGAGATCTAAATTATCAGTTTTAGTGCCTTAACCACTGTAGAGTTTTAATCTTTTAAAGTTGTATTTATATGACCAAAACATGGTTTATGATGGATTTAGAAATGGTGTTTTATGCATGACTATCACATCTATGTTTTATATATCTGATTTACCTTCTATTGGATATTGTTTCGATATTTTATTCTCTAACGCCTTGTGGAACCCTTCGGGATTCACGGCACTGTAACACCTCGATTTGGGGCTGTTACAAATACAACATATAAGAAATGTTCTAAAATTAGATATATCTATAATGCATGTATGAATATATATAAGTACTACAAAGACTTATGAAAAAACAACCCGACATAAAAACCTGAGCCGACCGGAACATCACCGGAATAAGAAGGAACTGAACCTAAACTCGACTCGAACCAGAAAGACCCGAACACGAATCCGAGCTCGACGAACCCTGCTATTTCATATTATTTATTTCATTATATTAAATATTTTAATATACATTATTAAATAATTATATAATATTAATTATTTTATTTATAATCATAAAAATAGACACTTCCGACCCGTTGGGTCAACCCAAGCTCGAGCTAAACCCATTATGATCTAACCCGACTCGACCAACCCAAAAATTTTAACGACCAGATCGACCCGAACCCGACCCGTCCGACCTAGTTGATAGATCTCTAGTCTCTACAACCCAATATCAAGGAACTTGCAGTAAGAAATATAGATGTTTTGATAATGAAGAAATGAAACGCCCATTATGTGAACATAAAGTACATATTTATCAAAAAGATTTATTGTAAATTATAAATATCAAAATTAAATCAAAACAACCAGTTGTTAATATACTTTGTATGAACCCTGTCCTTGACTCATGCGAGAAGGACTTTTTTGTTTGGCGACGTTGACTTTGTTAGTTCTCACTTTCTTATTATTTTTGAATGTTGTCATGTTCGTAGGCTTAGGTTATACTGTAGTTAAGTATTATCTTGTTGTGTCTAATGCAGTAATATTATTCTCAATGGGAAAAATATAGAAAATTATGAATAAGAGTATCTAATAATTATAAGGGTGTGATTCAGGTGCGAAAGAGTCTTATAATACAAAATAAGAAAGAATCCTAGCCGTTAGATCAGATTAAAAGCTAAAAAAAAGTGCAACATGGAGACCCTTTTGTGCATGCCTGCTTTTTGAACATTACTGACAAAGTGCAAGCCGGAGGCCTAAAAGTGCAAGTCGATGACTTGAAAAGTGCAAGCGAATGCAACACTTCTGTGCATGCGAATTCAACATTTTGTGCATGTATTTTTTTGGATTGGAGTGCAAGTTGTTGGCTTAAATGTGCATGCGAATTATTGTGCATGTGAATTTAACGTTTTTGTGCATATATAACTCGCATGCACTCTCAGTTGAATTCACATACACTTTCAGTTGAACTCGCATGCACTCACATGTACTTTTTTGGATTGGAGTGCAACTGTGCAAGTTGTTGGCTTAAATGTGCATGCGAATTATTGTGCATGTATAACTCGTATGCACTCTCAGTTGAATTCACATGCACTCTCAGTTGAACTCACATGCACTCACAACACATAAAACATGCATTTGATTTCACATGCACTCAAAAGTCAAAAGACATATAAGTACACTCAAAGGCATGCACTCTCAGTTGCATTCACATGCACTCTCAGTTAAACTCGCGTGCACTCAGAACACATAAAGCATGCACTTGATTTCACATGCACTCAAAAGTCAAAAGACATATAAGTACACTCAAAGGCATACACTTCAGTAGAATTTATATGCACACTCCTAGTAGAATTTACATACACCAATTTTCTAATTCGTATGCACTTTTTAGTTGAATTTCTATGCACTCTCAATAAAACTTGCATACACTAATAACACATAAAGCATGCACTAGATTTCACATACACTTGAAAGTCAAAAAGCATGCACACTCAAAGGCTTGCACTTCTAATAGAGTTCACATGCACCCAAGGGTGGTCTGGTGGCCGGTGGTGGTCCGACGACCGGCGGCGGTGGTCCGACGACCGACGGCGGTGGTCCAGTGACCGGCGGCGGTGGTCCGGCGACCGATGACGGTGGTCCGACGATCGGCGGCGGTGGTCCGGTGGTGGTCCGGTGGTCAATGGTGGTGCTCCGATGGTCAACCATTTGAATTAAAGACATGTGAATGGCACATGACTTTTAATGAAAGTTCAATCATGATCTTTGATTTATTTCTAATCCAATGGTCTATATTCATTCCTATTTTATACAATAATAATCTTTCTCACATGATACTTATCCTAATTATAATATGTTTACTTTTTATTATATCCTTATCACTACATCAAATACATGAGTGATCCATGGTACTAAATTCAGAACAACTTTTAAAGACAAATTAAATTATTTGTAAGGCATTTAGCTAAGTTACTAGCTAGCAATAGCAATGACAAACATTTTGATGATTACGGATTTTGCACTCTCCGCCCCTGCACGATGATTGACAATAGGTATTACACTTGTCATTAGTACACGGTCCCGAGGACAAGTGATGTTCTTGGCAACAAATTCCTCCCATTGCAACTCCAAAAAATCCTACACATACATAACATTTTGAAAGCACAAAATAATCATCATGGAGAAAAAAACACGAAACTATAAATACTCATATATAAACAATACATAAGAATGAGATTTATTTACCAATATACAACATGGCAATGAAGAAAACTGCAACTTGAAATACCCCAAATAAGTTGATAATGGCAATTTGGTAAATTAATTATGGGATTTGCTTAAAAGGGGAGAAATGGAAAATTTGGGGATTTAATCCCTAAAACACGTTTGGTGGTCTCTCTCTCGTGGTTCTTCAGCTGATGCCCAACTCCTTCCTCCCCTGTGCGCGAGCTCACCTGTGCCTAGTTCTTTCTTCCCCGTTGGATTCGGTTCTCATGTGCCCAGCCGAGTGTTCTTCTTTGGCAAACCCGTCTTGGACCACTCCGCCGCTCTTCTTCCTCCTCCTCTGCGTGGAGCCGCCGGTGGGTGCTGTTCGTGGTTGCTGTGCTGTTATGCCGAGTGCTGCGAGCTGCTGCAGTCCGTCGTCGTGGTGGTCGTCTCCGGCGTCAGAAGCTTTCCGACGAGGATTAACGAAGAGGTAAGGTGATGTTTTGATTGGGTTTGCTTGGGGTTCTTTTTGGCTGAAGCTTTGCTGAATTTTTTTTGGGTATATGTTCGAATTGATGTTGTGTGTGGTCCGAATTGATGTTGAATTATTCTTCATGGGCAGTTAAAGAGCAAATTTTGTGAGCTTTGGGTTGATTTTGTGTGTGTGTGGTTGCTGAAAATTTTTGAAGGTATATTTAGGGTTTGATTTGGGGGTTTATTGGTTGTGATTCAGTATGAGTTAAATAATGCCAGGGATTTGCTCGGATTGATTTCGCAGGTTCGTTCGAGTGGTTTGGAGACCTCTAGGGTCGTTGCGGTTCGACTTGAGGCAAGAGGATCCTTGCTAACTTATATATTTTTATAAATTGATTTATGCTTAATTTATTTCATAATTAAGTTTACCGTTGCTTGGTTGAATATGGGTATGTGTGCGTGATAGTAATTGTCTGGTATCGTGATTGATTAAATGTGGACGTGGTAGTCAATTGTGACTAAATATGATTGATTGTTGTAAATAGTGTTGTTGGATTAAATGGATGTGTGTGTTGAATGTGTGTGTGTATGTTGGATTGAATGGGTGTGTGTGTTGAATGTGTGCGTGTGTGTGTTGGATCGTGTGTGTGTGTTGGATTGAATGTGTGTGTGTGTGTGGGATCGTGTGTGTGTGTTGGATTGAATGTGTGTGTGTGTTGGATCGTGTGTGTGTGTTGGATTGAATGTGTGTGTGTGTGTGGGATCGTGTGTGTGTGTTGGATTGAATGTGTGTGTGTGTGTTGGATCGTGTGTGTGTGTTGGATTGAATGTGTGTATGTGTGTGTTGGATTGTGTGTGTGTGTATGTGAATATGTGTTAATCGTTGTCGTATGTAGTGTTTGATTTGGTGTCGGTGTGGTGGTGGAATGTTGTTGGTTGGTAAAAGTCCTTATATTTAGGGCCTCGGTGGGTATGAACCCCCGAAGGTCGAAGGGTCAGGTGATGATAGTCTCACCAAACCGCGTAGGGTGCACGCCTACGTCCTTAAGGGCCAAGGGTTGGATGGTGAAAGTCCCATCCGAAAAGTGTGTGTTGATTGTCTCACCCGGTGATGTGGTGGTGGAGACGGAGGTTGGATTGGAGGTGTTGGTGGTTGTGTGTGTTGATTGTCTCACCCGGTGATGTGGTGGTGGAGACGGAGGTTGAATTGGAGGTGTTGGTGTTTGTGTGTGTTGGTTATGTGTTGAATGTTGGTTGTGTACTTGATTAAGTGGTTGTGTTGGTAATTTGGTTGTATGTTTGATAATTGGTTTATGTTGGACGTTGATTGTTATTAGTTGTGGTTGTGGGTCATTGTTGGCCATTGGTTGTGGTTGTGAATTTCGTGTTTTATATTGTTAATTGTAACTAGTCAAAGTTGTGAATCTCTGATGTGGATGCTGGTATTAGCTAGTTTCGGATAAAAGGGTATGTTGATTGATTATGAAGGTCGATTGTGTGGATGTTGTGAAGGTTGGTTTCCCATCTTGAGGGTGTGGGCCACATGGTTTGAATTTGAGTGTATGAGTTACAGTCTATGTTAACGAACAGGCGGCACCAGAAGGGTGGCTGGCCTGGATCATTATTTTGGTTATGATTGTATTATGTGGTGATTATTTTCATTGATGCCTATGTGTTTGTTGATGTGAAGGTTAATTGGATTTGTTGTGTTAGTGCAGTAGTGAGTTCTGTATATTTGGTTAGCTTTGGTTGTAAGTCAGTAGTAAGATATGTGTATGCGCTTAGAGTTGTTGATTGAGGCATTATTAATGGAGAGGAAGTTGGATTGGATCGTTCTATTCGTTTATGCTTGCGATGAGTTTGAGGTTGGATTGAAAGAGGTTAGTATCGTGTAGATTTGGATAAGAATGGGTGATTGATCGGTTATGTGTTAGTGTGTGTTTATGTTTGTGTTTTGTCGTGTGGTTGGTTAGTTGGTTGGTGTGATATTAGTCAAGTGTAGTTATTTGTATATTAAGTATGATCTGTTGTTGTTTGGTATTGTTTGATTGTCGTGATAACTCTATTTTGAAACTGTTTTGGCTGGGCTAATCTTGCCATAGTCTTTCACGAGACTGACCAACTGCGGTTTACGTGCCGTGGTTGGCTGGGGTATCGGGTCCCTCAGTCAATCAGGCTTTTCAGGTTCAGTGCCAGCAAGGAGGTTCCTGATCATCGTCGGTTTTGGAGTCGAGAACTCTACTCTTTTGGTTGGACTTGACTTGGTTGTACTTGTCCTTTTGGTTTCGGACTTTGAATGGGTTGTACTTGTTGTATTGGATTTATTTTTTTTGGTTGTTTGTTTTTGGTTTGTAAATTGTAGTACTTCCGTATGTTAAGTTTGATTATGGTTTCAAACTCTGGACAGGTTTTTCCGCTGTGCCGTTTTGGGTATATATTATGTATGGGCTATGTTTTGCAAAAAAAATTCTTTTACCCGCCTTATAATCCTTCTGGATTATGGCACTGTAGCACCACTGGCCTGGGGGTGTTACAGAAGTTAGTATCAGAGCTCTTTTCAAAAATGTGTTCTTTCAGAGTTTTCAACTTAAGAATTTCTATACGTTGTGGTTGTGGACGATCGGGTGATCAGGAATCCTTGCTGTCAACCGTAGTGAGTTGCGTTGGTAAGTATTGGTTGTTTGTGATGTTTTGTGCTAATGTTTGATATATTTATATGTGATGTTGAGTATTGATGATTAATTTCATATGCGATGTTTAATGTTGTTAAGTAAATTTTATGGTGCGTTCCCTGGTAAGTGGGACGTGCTAGAGGTTTAAAGAGTATGAGTATGGTAGAGGATGATGCCGTTGGGCTTATTGTCAAGATGTTGATACAGCTAGTCTGGTAGTTGATGATTCGGTATGAAGTGGTTGTATGCTGCTGTTATAGCTGTAAATCCTTGAGTATATTGATGAGTGCTCATCAGGGAGACTGCTATAGATGATTTTGATCAGACTGTTGATGTTGGAAGTAGTAAGAAACAGAGAACTCGGTCTGCATCTGAAAAAGTGGAATTTTTCGACAATGGGTTCGGCTGAGTTGAGAAGCAGAATGTTCCTGTGACTACAGGAAAAGAGACAGTTATTGTAACAGCAGATAGAGGAACTTGTGAAGTTAGGCTTTATTGGGCCAATTACTTCTCCTTGGGGTGCGCCTGTATGGTTGGTTAAAAGGAAGGATGGTTCCTTTTTGACTTTGTCTGGATTATAATGAGAGGGATATGGTGATTGTCAAGAATAAGCATCCGCTTCCCCGTACGGATGATTTGTGGGATAGACTGCAAAGAGCTACAGTATTTTAAAAGATTGATTTGAGATGAGGATATTCACAAGACTACCTTCAGATCAAGGAGGTGTCAGGAGAGAGTTTCGAAGAACTCAGGGAGTGTTTGATTAGTGCACCAGTGCTAGTTTTACAGCAGGAAACAGAAGGGTTTGTTATCTACAGTGATGTGTCTAAGCAAGGTTTGGATTGCGTTTTGATGCAGAATGGGAAGGTTATTGCGTATGCATCTTGTCAGCTCAAATTGTATAAAAGAGAGTTGAACATGAGACAAAGACAATGGCTAGAATTGATCAAGGATTGTGATAAAGATATTGTGTATCAATCAGAAAGGGCTAATGAGATAGTTGATGCTTTGAGTAAGAAGTCGACTCTCGAGCATGTGGTTGCTTGTCTGACAGTTCGGCCGGGATTGCAACAAGAGTTGGTGAATGGTGAAAGTGAAATTGGTTCGGGAAAGAGTGGATACAACTGAATGCGATGGGATGTTGAGCGAGATATCAGTGAGATTGCTCAGAGAAGAGTGTTCGGATTTTTTTTTTGTTCAGGAAGATGGAATATGGTGATTTCAGAATCGCTCTTGTGTGTCAGCTGAGAAAGAGATTAGAGAATGGATTCTCAATGAAGGTTATTCTTCGGCAAGTCCTGTATATTCTGGAATCAGCTATGCGAGGCAGTTATCCGAACCTGTTTGATCTTAGTTTCGAGGACGAAACTCTTATAAGGGGGGGAGAATGAAATACCCCAAATAAGTTGATAATGGCAATTTGGTAAATTAATTATGGGATTTGCTTAAAAGGGGAGAAATGGAAATTTTGGGGATTTAATCCCTAAAACACGTTTGGTGGTCTCTCTCTCGTGGTTCTTTAGCTGATGCCCAACTCCTTCCTCTCCTGTGCGCGAGCTCACCTGTGCCCAGTTCTTTCTTCCCCATTGGATTCAGTTCTCCTGTGCCCAGCCGAGTGTTCTTCTTCAGCGAACCCGTCTTGGACCACTCTGCCGCTCTTCTTCCTCCTCCTCTGCGTGGAGCCGCCGGTGGGTGCTGTTCGTGGTTGCTGTGCTGTTGTGCCGAGTGCTGCGAGCTGCTGCAGTCCGTCGTGGTGGTGGTCGTCTTCGGCGTCAGAAGCTTTCCGACGAGGATTAACGAAGAGGTAAGGTGATGTTTTGATTGGGTTTGCTTGGGGTTCTTTTTGGCTGAAGCTTTGCTGAATTTTTTTTGGGTATATGTTCGAATTGATGTTGTGGTTCGAATTGATGTTGTGTGTGGTCCGAATTGATGTTGAATTATTCTTCGTGGGCAGTTAAAGAGCAAATTCCGTGAGCTTTGGGTTGATTTTGTGTGTGTGTGGTTGCTGAAATTTTTGAAGGTATATTTAGGGTTTGATTTGGGGGTTTATTGGTTGTGATTCAGTATGAGTTAAATAATGCCAGGGATTTGCTCGGATTGATTTCGCAGGTTCGTTCGAGTGGTTTGGAGACCTTTGGGGTTGTTGCGGTTCGACTTGAGGCAAGAGGATCCTTGCTAACTTATATATTTTTATAAATTGATTTATGCTTAATTTATTTCATAATTAAGTTTACCGTTGCTTGGTTGAATATGGGTATGTGTGCGTGATAGTAATTGTCTGGTATCGTGATTGATTAAATGTGGACGTGGTAGTCAATTGTGACTAAATATGATTGATTATTGTAAATAGTGTTGTTGGATTAAATGGGTGTGTGTGTTGAATGTGTGTGTGTATGTTGGATTGAATGGGTATGTGTGTTGAATGTGTGCGTGTGTGTGTTGGATTGAATGTGTGTGTGTGTGTGGGATCGTGTGTGTGTGTGTTGGATTGAATGTGTGTGTGTGTGTGTTGGATTGAATGTGTGTGTGTGTTGGATCGTGTGTGTGTGTTGGATTGAATGTGTGTGTGTGTGGGATCGTGTATGTGTGTTGGATTGAATGTGTGTGTGTGTGTGTGTTGGATCGTGTGTGTGTGTTAGATTGAATGTGTGTATGTGTGTGTTGGATTGTGTGTGTGTATGTGAATATGTGTTAATCGTTGTCGTATGTAGTGTTTGATTTGGTGTCGGTGTGGTGGTGGAATGTTGTTGGTTGGTGAAAGTCCTTATATTTAGGGCCTCGGTGGGTATGAACCCCCGAAGGTCGAAGGGTCAGGTGATGATAGTCTCACCAAACCGCGTAGGGTGCACGCCTACGTCGTTAAGGGCCAAGGGTTGGATGGTGAAAGTCCCATCCGGAAAGTGTGTGTTGATTGTCTCACCCGGTGATGTGGTGGTGGAGACGGAGGTTGGATTGGAGGTGTTGATGGTTGTGTGTGTTGATTGTCTCACCCGGTGATATGGTGGTGGAGACGGAGGTTAGATTGGAGGTGTTGGTGGTTGTGTGTGTTGATTGTCTCACCCGGTGATGTGGTGGTGGAGACGGAGATTGGATTGGAGGTGTTGGTGGTTGTGTGTGTTGGTTATGTGTTGAATGTTGGTTGTGTACTTGATTAAGTGGTTGTGTTGGTAATTTGGTTGTATGTTTGATAATTGGTTTATGTTGGACGTTGATTGTTATTAGTTGTGGTTGTGGGTCATTGTTGGCCATTGGTTGTGGTTGTGAATTTCGTGTTTTATATTGTTAATTGTAACTAGTCAAAGTTGTGAATCTCTGTTGATGTGGATGCTGGTATTAGCTAGTTTCAGATAAAAGGATATGTTGATTGATTATGAAGGTCGATTGTGTGGATGTTGTGAAGGTTGGTTTCCCATCTTGAGGGTGTGGGCCACATGGTTTGAATTTGAGTGTATGAGTTACAGTCTATGTTAACGAACAGGCGGCACCAGAAGGGTGGCTGGCCCGGATCGTTATTTTGGTTATGATTGTATTATGTGGTGATTATTTTCGTTGATGCCTATGTGTTTGTTGATGTGAAGGTTAACAGGATTTGTTGTGTTAGTGTAGTAGTGAGTTCTGTATATTTGGTTAGCTTTGGTTGTAAGTCGGTAGTAAGATATGTGTATGCGCTTAGAGTTGTTGATTGAGGCATTATTAATGGAGAGGAAGTTGGATTGGATCGTTCTATTCGTTTATGCTTGCGATGAGTTTGAGGTTGGATTGAAAGAGGTTAGTATCGTGTAGATTTGGATAAGAATGGGTGATTGATCGGTTATGTGTTAGTGTGTGTTTATGTTTGTGTTTTGTCGTGTGGTTGGTTAGTTGGTTGGTGTGATATTAGTCAAGTGTAGTTATTTGTATATTAAGTATGATCTGTTGTTGTTTGATATTGTTTGATTGTCGTGATAACTCTATGGTTTTGAAACTGTTTTGGCTGGGCTAATCTTGCCATAGTCTTTCACGAGACTGACCAACTGCGGTTTACGTGCCGTGGTTGGCTGGGGTATCGGATCTCTCAGTCAATCAGGCTTTTCAGGTTCAGTGCCAGCAAGGAGGTTCCTGATCAACGTCGGTTTTGGAGTCGAGAACTCTACTCTTTTGGTTGGACTTGACTTGGTTGTACTTGTCCTTTTGGTTTAGGACTTTGAATGGGTTGTACTTGTTGTATTGGCTTTTTTTTTGTTTGGTTGTTGGTTTTTGGTTTGTAAATTGTAGTACTTTTGTATGTTAAGTTTGATTGTGGTTTCAAACTCTTGACAGGTTTTTCCGCTGTGCCGTTTTGGGTATATATTATGTATGGGCTATGTTTTGCAAAAAAAAATCTTTTACCCGCCTTATAATCCTTCTGGATTATGGCACTATAGCACCACTGGCCTGGGGGTGTTACACAACTGATCTTGTCATTGTGGCTTGAAGATTGTAATTAGAGATGAGATTATGTTTTTAGATGTGGCTTAGTATTAGCGTGAAAGGATGAGGGTATGTATATGCTTTAATGTTGATCATCTAAATGGCAATGAGTAAATAAGTTGATTTGGTTGCCAAAATTGTAAGGATTTCGATATTATAACGATCTTTTTATTTTGAGTAACAATGCCTTATATTATAATTGTAGGTGTTAATTGAGCATATAATTGTAGATCGTGATATTGGTATTGTTGGCCATGTTCATGCATGCTACGTTGTCCTAGTTAGGTCCAAGTCTCCTACTAAATTGTATAAGCAGAGATTTTTTTTACCAAAACAAATGTATGGGCATGATAAAAGCAAGGAAAATTACATATATATAATTTAATTTGTAGTTTGGTGAAGTATGTAGTATCATTTTTTTATTGAGAGCGTAGTATCATATATTTTGACATGAACATAAGGAAAAAAAATCATAATTCGGATCAATGAAAGTATAAAAATGATTTTCAAACAACCCTAAGATGTTGTTTATTGGCCCAACAAGCCTAAATGTAAATAACGGGCTGAATGTAGTTTGGACCGGATTCAATTAAGTTTGTATTCCAATTTTTCTGCAATCTAATCTCAATTGATCATCATCATCGTACATACAGATACGTATCCATCTCCAAATTTTATAACCAGCTTATTATCATGGTCAGACCCAAGTGGGGTTTAGTAAGGATTACATGGTTTTTATTGAAAAATAGGATTTATGGTCCAAATTTAGGACTTAGATTTTGGGATTTACGTGAGCATCATGATTTAGACATTTGGCCATATTGAATCATGCAGATTGTTGTCCTTTGTATTTTATTTTCAACTAGCTAAATACGCGTGCCTTACACGGCCTGCTATATTTTTATCTAGTTTAGAAGATAAACAAAAAAAACTAAAAGCATATAATAATTTTCCTAACATAAATGTTGGAAACAAAAAAAAACGAGATATAAGCACATATAGCATAAAGTTAACAAATTTTATAATTGAAATGTAAAAATACGTAATTCAATTTAATTGTCAATAAGTCTTCTTCTAACTTGAAATTGTGGACGACAATTTAATATGTGTGTCCGTAGGTACAAGATAATATGTAAAGCATAAATAATTATTAAATTTTTCTAATGTGTGTCCGTAGGTACAAGATAACATTTTCAAATTTGGTTTTCACTTTAATTTATTATTTATTTATTTTTAAATTGACTTTTATGGTTTATGAATTCCAATTTAGGGTACACTTTAGACATATATTTCTCAAGTTTAAAATATTGAAATGTGTTCATAGCCCCATATCAAAAAGACCAAAAAAAGTTGTTTTTTATGTATTATTGATTCAACCATAGAAAAATATAATAGGTGTACAAATAATAACAAAAATACATTATTTTTCAATTGACCAACATCTATAGTAAATTTTCTACATACGAATAAAGTGTTAGAGTTGTAACATCCCCAGGCCAGCCACCGCGCCACCAACCGGTGTCGGTGCCGCGGTGGCTGGCCTGGGGATATTACATAAAAGTACACTTTTGTGTTGGATAGGGGCCTCCGAGCACAACGGCCCAGCCATTTCTATCCCCCATGATCCGCAGCCCATGTACCCCAACCCATCCCCCAAACTGGGGAGGTTGTTTGTGAGTCTCGAACTCGAGACCTCACGCTTTGACAAGAAGCCTTACGCTTCCTTGCCACCAATTGCGCTGCAACACAATTGGTATCAAGGCGCTCTTCGAGGCTTGATAAAGGGTGGAGAGGTCGCGTGTTCGACTCTCACCAACAACCTACCCAGTTTGGGGGAAGGGTTGGGGTGTATGGGTTGCGGCCCATGTGGACAACCAGGCGGCATCGGCACCGGTTGGTGGCGCGATGGATGGCCTGGGGATGTTACAAGAGTAGTCAACCTCTAACAATTAACCATCTTAGTGCATCTTATAGAGTCATTTTTCGACAAAAAATGGATAGGGTTTTTTCACATGATATCATTTTTGTATGGGGTGAACTTGTGACCACCTAATGCCTCCTATTGCACAAATTGGAAAACGTCGTTAATAAATATACTAGTTGATGTATCCGTGTCATGCACTGAGTCTTTGATATTGCATTATATTTATTTATAATTGTAATTATGCTTTTAAATAGAGCTTACGTGTATCAAAGAATAAATGATACATACAACAAATTTTAGAGCCAAATTCTTACCCTCTTTTATTGTTTCGTGTCACCATTAGTGTCGTCCGATAACATCTTTATTCATTAGTAATATGTTACTGATTAATAAAATTAGATGAATATATTTGTGGAGGAATAATTCAAGTAAATACATATTAATCAAGTAGATATTGTTGAATGACTTACTAATGATTTTATCAAAATTAAAAAAGACCATCTATTTCATGAAATCGAAACGTTGCGAATGAGTTTGACATATGTGCCCATATGCAAAACCACCTTGTATGAAAGGAAAGAATGAGAGTATCTACCAACATTATCTGTCTTAAAAAAAAAATCTTACATCTCCTAGACAATTAGATGGTTTATAGGAATTAGTGCACTGTGAAATAATAGAATTGATATGACATGAAACAAAATATATATATAGATAAATTCAATCACTTCAATCTCATCCACAAAACTCATTTCTTTGTCGACAATGTTGCTAGAAATCTTACAACATACTACATGTAAGTCGAACACGTATCTTCCAAGCTTATTGTTTTCCAATCAAGTTCATCGATACAACAAAAACATTACCCATTATTTTTACTGTAGAAATGTATTGCATGTAAACGACATATAACAAATTAATATGAAACTTAATAGAGTTATAAATACATTTAAAATAAAAACTACATATAAAATAGTTATCATTCACAAACGAAATACTTAGAACGATGGTAATATCATATTCTTCATAATCTGCACATATTTAAACCATAAGTTTTCATTAGTATAGAACGTGCTTTATATGAATTTTTGGTAATAAAAAGAAATATGAAAGGCCTCCTTAGTAGGAGGAACTTAAGATATATACAAAATGGAATGAGTGAGGAGGATGGAAAAACAATTTGAGTGGATTTATGTTGTATATTCAATATTAATCAATGTACTATATATTGCGTTAAAAATAATTATTCGGTCATAAGACGACCAAAACGGCCTCAAACATTATGTCATATGCATCACTTGACAAATTGTCTAGTAAGAAGAATATGCTAACCACAATTCGTTTGATATGCCTATGAAAATATTATATAAAATCATATTAAGCCTAATTGCCTAGCACATAAGTTTTTGTATACAATATCTATCTATCATTCCATTAAAATGTTGAATAAAAATCGTCTGCTATGTTATATTCAACAATCATATACTTTGTAAAATAAATATTGATATGAAAGATACCTTATTTGTATGAATATTTTTATAAGATCTATAAAAAATTATAAATCATATTAACCATAATAGGTTAAAAATATAGAAGAAAAGATAATGCTAAGAAATTATATAGATACATTTTCTCTGAAATAAAATGTATTGTATGACACATCTTGTTATAGGATATATAACTATTTTAAAAATAGTTAATGTGATAATTATTTAAAAATATATAACCATTTTAGTAATTAGTTATTCGTAGATCTTAATAAAATCATACAAAATAAGTTAATTATATTATGATAAAAATAAAAAAAATATTATTATTTTGTCAATAAAACTAAGGTTTGTTTGGTGAATGTACTTATAAAGATCTTTTTACTTATAATGTACTTTTATTAAAATAAAGTATTTGAAATTTGAAATTTAGGTGATATGGAAAAGTGTGCAAGGAGATGAAATAATACAATTTTACAAATAATGACTTTATAAGTGCATGGCCAAACAAGGCCTAAGATATATAATTAACATTCATACTGCCATAAAATCTTAATTGTATTAACTTTGAGTGTTAACTAATATTTAAAACAAATATATAGGTAGATCTCATTCTTGCCATTGAAAATGGTCTTCTAATAAAATCATGAAATCACATATTCAAAGCTATCTTAAATTGTCCTGTGTACCTTTTAAATTCACGAATTACAACCAATTTAAAAAATGTAGATGATACTTAATATAAAATATATAAAATTGGGAATTTGTTGAAAATTCTAACATGTGAGGTTAATTTTAATTTTTTGAAGGTTTTCTAGAATATAAAATTTAAACATTAAAGATCTATCTACTCTTTAAGGATATGATTATTTAAAAAAAATTAATGTAGAAAAAAAAAAGTTGAAAAATTCCCAATGATTGTGTAAATCACTGGCCTAATATTTTAAAAATCTTCTAACCCATTTTTTATTTCTTACCAATCTATGATTGGAAAATCTAAGTTATTTTCATTTATTTCAATATTATAATTTGACTATATTAGGTGATCATTGATCGATGTGCTTGAACGGTAATTTCCAGTAAAAAATTTGTTTTAAGAATAGAATGTGTAGACAGAGAAGATATTCATTATATAGGAAAGTTTAGCTACTAAGTTCATACAAAGTATATTAACAACTAGTTTTATAAATGAAATTTTGAGCGTAAAACTTTCTTTATAAAATAGATCTATAATTAACATAATTCATACTTACCAAAAGAAAGTTTTATTGTTTAATTATGAAAAAAATGTTAATAAATCGTAATTCGAATATGGTGAAATTGTAACTTAAAAAATACCTTCATAAGCAGAAGCTAAGGATATAATATCGAATTCATTGAAAATACAACATATAAGAAATGTTCTAACATTAGATATATCTACAATGCATGTATGAATTTATATAAGTACTATAAAGACTTGTGAAAAAACGACCCGACATAAAAACCTAACCCGACCGGAACATCACCGAAATAAGGACTTGAACCTAAACTCGACTCGAACCCGAAAGATCCAAACACGAATCTGAGCTAGACAAACCCTGCTATTTCATATATTTTATTTCATTATATTAAATATTTTAATATATATTATTAAATAATTATATAATATTAATTATTTTATTTATAATCATAAAAACATACACTTCCGACCCGTTGGGTCAACCCAAGCTTGAGCTAAACCCATTACGATCTAACCCGACTCGACCAACCCAAAAATTTTAATGACCAGATCGACCCGAACCCGACCCGCCCGACCTAGTTGATAGGTCTCTAGTCTCTACAACCCATTATCATGGAACTTGCATTAAGAAATATAGGTGTTTTGATAATGAAGAAATGAAAAACCCATTATGTGAACATAAAGTACATATTTATCAAAAATATTTATTGTAAATTATAAATAACAAAATTAAATCAAAACAACAAGTTGTTAATATACTTTGTATGAACCTTGTCCTTGACTCATGCGAGAAGGACTTTTTTGTTTGGCGACGTTGACTTTGTCAGTTCTCACTTTCTTATTATTTTTTATTGTTGTCATGTTCGTAGGCTTAGGTTATACCGTAGTTAAGTATCATCTTGTTGTGTCTAATGCAGTAATATTATTCTCAATGGGAAAATATAGAAAATTATGAAGAAGAGTATCTAATATATGTAATATGTTTATTTTTTATTAGATCCTTATCACGACATCAAATACATGAGTGATCCATGGTACTAAATTCAAAATAACTTTTAGAGACAAATTAAGCTATTTGTAAGGCATTTAGCTAAGTTACTAGCTAGCAATAGCAATGACAAACATTTTGATGATTACGGATTTTGCACTCTCCGCCCCTGCACGATGATTGACAATAGGTATTACACTTGTCATTAGTACATGGTCCCGAGGACAAGTGATGTTCTTGGCAACAAATTTCTCCCATTGCTACTCCAAAAAATCCTACACATACATAACATTTTGAAAGCACGAAATAATCATCATGGAGAAAAAACTCGAAACTATAAATACTCATATATAAACAATACATAAGAATGAGATTTATTTACCAATACACAACATGGCAATGAAGAAAACTGCAACTGGTCTTGTCATTGTGGCTTGAAGATTGTAATTAGAGATGAGATTATGTTTTTAGATGTGGCTTAGTATTAACGTGAAAGGATGGGGGTATTTATATGCTTTAATGTTGATCATCTAAATGGCAATGAGTAAATAAGTTGATTTGGTTGCCAAAATTGTAAGGATTTCGATATTATAACGATCCTTTTTATTTGAGTAACAATGTCTTATATTATAATTGTAGGTGTTAATTGAGCATATAATTGTAGATCGTGATATTGGTATTGTTGGCCATGTTCATGCATGCTACGTTGTCCTAGTTAGGTCTAAGTCTCCCACTAAATTGTATAAGCAAAGATTTTTTTACCAAAACAAATGTATGGGCATGATAAAAGCAAGAAAAATTATATATATAATTTAATTTGTAGTTTGGTGAAGTATGTAATATCAATTTTTTTTTTTGAGAGCGTAGTATCATATATTTTGGCAAGAACATAAGAAAAAAAATCATAATTCGGATCAATGAAAGTAACAAAAATGATTTTCAAACAAGCCCAAGATGTTGTTTATTGGCCCAACAAGCCTAAATGTAAATAACGGGCTGAATGTAGTTTGGACCGGATTCAATTGAGTTTGTATTCCAATTTTTCTGCAATCTAATCTCATTTGATCATCATCATCATACATACAGATACGTATCCATCTCCAATTTTTATAACCAGCTCATCATCATGGTCGGACCCAAGTGGGGTTTAGTGAGGATTACATGGGTTTTTATTGAAAAATAGGATTTATGGTCCAAATTTAGGACTTGGATTTTGGGATTTACGTGAGCATCATGATTTACACATTTGGCCATATTAAAACATGCAGATTGTTGTCCTTTGTATTTTATTTTCAATTAGCTAAATATGCGTGCCTTACACGGCCTGATATATTTTTATCTAGTTTAGAAGATAAACAAAAAAAACTAAAAGCATATAATAATTTTCCTAACATAAATGTTGGAAACAAAAAAAAACGAGATATAAGCACATATAGCATAAAGTTCACAAATTTTATAATTGAAGTGTAAAAATACGTAATTCAATTTAATTGTCAATAAGTCTCCTTCTAACTTGAAATTGTGGGCGACAATAAGGGTGGGTATATGTAAAGCATAAATAATTATTAAATTTTTTTAATGTGTGTCCATAGGTACAAGATAACATTTTCAAATTTGGTTTTTACTTTAAATTATTATTTATTTATATTTAAATTGACTTCTTATGGTTTATGACTTCCAATTTAGGGTAAACTTTGGACATATATTTCTCAAGTTTAAAATATTGAAATGTGTTCATGGCCCCATATCAAAAAGATCAAAAAAACTTGTTTTTATGTATTATTGATTCAACCATAGAAAAATATAATAGGTGTACAAATAATAACAAAAATACATTATTTTTCAATTGACCAACATCTATAGTAACTTTTTTACATACGAATAAAGTGTTAGAGTAGTCAACCTCTAACAATTAACCATCTTAGTGCATTTTATAGAGTCATTTTTCGACAAAAAATGGATAGGGCTTTTTCACATGATATCATTTTTGTATGGGGTGAACTTGTGACCACCTAATGCCTCTTATTGCACAAATTGGAAAACGTCGTTAATAAATATACTAGTTGATGTATCCGTGTCATGCACTGAGTCTTTGATATTGCATTATATTTATTTATTATTGTAATTATGCTTTCAAATAGAGCTTACGTGTATCAAAGAATAAATAATACATGCAACAAATTTTAGAGCCAAATTCTTACCCTCTTATATTGTTTCGTGTCACCGTTATTGTCGTCCGATAACATCTTTATTCATTAGTAATATGTTACTGATTAATAAAATTAGGTGAATATATTTGTGGAGGAATAATTCAAGTAAATACATATCAATCAAGTAGATATTGTCGAATGGCTTACTGATAATTTTATCAAAATTAAAAAAGACCATCTATTTCATGAAATTGAAACGTTGCGAATGAGTTTGACATATGTGTCCATATGCAAAACCACCTTGTATGAAAGGAAAGAATGAGAGTATCTACCAACATTATCTGTCTTAAAAAAAGAATCTTACATCTCCTAGACAATTAGATGGTTTATAGGAATTAGTGCACTGTGAAATAATAGAATTGATATGACATGAAACAAAAAATATATATATATATATAGATAAATTCAACCACTTCGATCTCATCCACAAAACTCATTTCTTTGTCGACAATGTTGCTAGAAATCTTACAACATAGTACATGTAAGTCGAACACATATCTTCCAGGCTTATTGTTTTCCAATCGAGTTCATCGATACAACAAAAAACATTACCCATTATTTTTACTGTAGAAATGTATTGCATGTAAACGACATATAACAAATTAATATGAAACTTAATGGAATTATAAATACATTTAAAATAAAAACTACATATAAAATAGTTATCATTCACAAACGAAATACTTAGAACGATGGTAATATCATATTCGTCATAATCTGCACATATTTAAACCATAAGTTTTCATTAGTATAGAAACGTGCTTTATATGATTTTTTGGTAATAAAAAGAAATATAAAAGGCCTCCTTAGTAGGAGAAACTTAAGATATATACAAAATGGAATGAGGGAGGAGGATGGAAAAACAATTTGAGTGGATTTATGTTGTATATTCAATATTAATCAATGTACTATATATTGCGTTAAAAATAATTATTCGGTCATAAGACGACCAAAACGGCCTCAAACATTATGTCATATGCATCACTTGACAAATTGTCTAGTAAGAAGAATACTTCTGTAACACCCCGGACCAGAGGTGCTACAGTGCCATAGTCCCGAAGGACTATAAGACGGTTTTTAAAAGGAAAGAAATCCAAAACTCTTCCAATTACATAAAAATCATCAACAAAATCCCTGTTCAAGATTGAATCAATACTTAAACCTGTCATCCAGTTAATACATCAATTTATATCCAAAACACGGAAGCAAATACAACATTTTCAAATCCGATGCAAAACAAAATCTTTAACTGTGAAGACACATCTGTGATCCAGAAACCGCTCGTTGCTGCAAACCTGCAAAGCCCAAATTGACTGGGGGACCCGATACCCCAGCCAACCGCAGCACGTAAACCGAAGCTGGTCAGACTCCTCAAGCCAAAACAGTTTAAAAACACATAGCATTGTCACAACAATCCAATCATGTCAAACAACAACCTACCACACAATATATATATATATATAACTATACTTAACCAATAGCACACCGACCAACCAACCATATATCAAACCTATACGCACATTATCACATAACAATTCATTTCTCATCTTTATTCAGTTCTTCACTATGCTAATATGTTCAATTCAACTTTCAATCAACTCAGGTTCACAACCTTAATTAGTTACAATCAATCACTATAACCTCATTCCCATCACAAGTACAAACGAAAGAAACGATCAATCTAACTTTGCTGACACATCCAATTCAACTTTCACAAATATCCACTCAACCATCTTGGTAATTAATCCACATATCACATAATCCTCTTTCCGCAATAAGCTACCGGCAACAACTACAAGATACAAAATTTCACAACCACAACCAATGGCCAACAATGACCTGCAACCACAATTAACAATAATCAACACAACCAACCTTCATAATCCACTAGTTACCATAAACAATCATACCAACAGAAATCCACCTCATAAAGAACTAATATTGAACAATAAGTCAGTAGCCAATAATCAATATCCAACATAAAACCAATAACCAAAACACACAATCAATATTCGCCAACACAACCACTTAATCAAGCGCACATTCAATATCATCACAAAATCACTTAATCAGTTCGCAACCAACATTCAACACATAATAGATATCACAACAATCAACCAATGGTAATCAAACAATAATATAAATCAACACTGAAACACAAACGACTCCAACACATCTCCAATTCAATCTCCAATTCAACCTCCAATCCATTCCAACCCTTGGCCCTTAACGACGTAGGCGTATACCTTGCCCTTCGACCTCCAATTCTATTTCAACCCTTGGCCCTTAACGACGTAGGCGTAAACCCTACGCGGTTTGGTGGAATTCATTCCGACCTTCGGCCCTTAACGACGTAGGCATATACCTTGTATACCGTACGCGGTTTGGTGAAATCCCTTTCAAATCCTTAGCCCTTAACGACGTAGGCGTATACCTTGTATACCATGCGCGGTTGGGTGAAATCCATTCCAACCCTTGGCCCATCGACCTCCAATCAACAACAATCCAACCACCACACCGACAACCAATCAATTATTACACACGACCACTATTAACACATTTTCACACACATATATATATATATATTCAACCAAGAAACTTTAAAATCAATAATTCAATCAATCCACGACAATCAATCCACAACAATCAATCCATAACAATCAATCCGCCATAATCAAACAACAACAATCAATCCACATCAGTCAATCCCAGCATACACACATTCACACACAAACGCACAATCCCAGCATACAACTGCCAGCACGCACACACACATTCAATCCAACATACACATACGATCCACACACACACACACATTCAATCCAACACACACACACATTCAATCCAACACACCCACACGATCCAACACACACACACGTGTCAACAAACACTATCAACAACAATTAATCACATTTAGTCACAATTGACTACCATGTCAACATTTAATCAAATACGATACAAGACAAATCATATCACACGCATATACCCATATTCAACCAAGCAACGGTAAACTTAATTATGAAATAAACTGGGCATAAAACAATTTATAAAAATATAAAGTTAGCAAGAATCCTCTTGCCTCAAGTCGAACCACAGCGACCTCAGAGATCTCCAGTCAACTCGAACAAACCTACGAAATCAATCCGAGCAAATTTCTGGCATTAATTACTCATCCAATCCACTACTAACAAATCCCCAAATTCAAACCCTAAAATTATTCCTTAAATAATTAGGCAAATCACCCAAATTAATCCAAGCTCAAATACTCCAAAGTCAACCCAAATTAATTAAGCAAACCACACCTAAAATTTAACCCAACTCCAATTTCAATCTTTGCTGCACAATTATGACCGAATTCAGCCCATCACTTCACAATTGCATACCAATCTCCACATATTTCCACGTAGAACAACAACAACTTGGTCACCCACATATATATATATATATATATATATATATATATATATATTCATCAAATTACTCATAATCAATCCATTTATTTCAATTCCAAACCTAGCTGCACACCGATTTCAATTTACTGAATATGTGCCCAATTTCAGCAAGTTTGATGACCAGAAATTATCAATACCGGACCCAAAAATTCAGATTGACCCTTACCTTGTTGTCAATCAAACCATAGCCACCGGGAAGGCTCCTCGTCGCCGGAGACGACGGCAACAACAACGGTGGCGCAGCGACAACACCAGCAAACATCAGCCACGACTCAGCAACACCAGAAAACAGCAGCGAGCAGCTCCAGAACGCAGCGACACCAGCGGATCCGGATCTGTGCAGCAGCTCGTCGCGGTTCAACAGAGGTTCGGCTCGCCTCGTCGGTGGCTCGACTCAGCAGCTCGCCGGATCTGGCTTCCCAACACCGGAAAGCAGCAGCCAGCAGCTACAACAACAGCAAACAGAGGCACATACAGAGGAGGAGCGGCGCGGTCCGGGTCGAGCTCACCGGGGGAGAAGACGGCTCAGCTGGGCTCGCCGGAGGAGATGACTGAACACGGGAGAGAGCTAGAGGGAAGCACGAGCTTCTTCAACTGCTGCTCAGAGAAGACGAAAGCAAGGGTTTTATCCCTTTAATTTCACCCATTTTCCTGATTTCCTTCCCCAATAATTTGCTTTTGATCCACTTTTCTGATTTTAATAAAATATCAAAAATCTTATTTATCACTTTGTCATTTATATAACCTTTGGGATATTTCAATACTAACCACAATTTGTTTGATATGCCTATGAAAATATTATATAAAATCATATTAAGCCTAATTGCCTAGCACATACGTTTTTTTATACAATATCTATCTATCATTCCATTAAAATGTTGAATAAAAATCGTCTGATATGTTATATTCAACAATCATATACCTTGTAAAATAAATATTGATATGAAAGATACCTTATTTGTATGAATATTTTTATAAGATCTATAAAAAATTATAAAATCATATTAACCATAATAGGTTAAAAATATAGAAGAAAAGATAATGCTAAGAAATTATATAGATACATTTTCTCTGAAATAAAATGTATTGTATGACACATCTTGTTATAGGATATATAACTATTTTAAAAATAGTTAATGTGATAATTATTTAAAAATATATAACCATTTTAGTAATTAGTTATTCGTAAATCTTAATAAAATCATACAAAATAAGTTAATTATACTATTAAAAAAATTTATTATTTTGTCAATAAAATTAAGATTTGTTTGGTAAATATACTTATAAAGATCTTGTTATTTATAATGTACATTTATTAAAATAAAGTATTTGAAATTTAGGTGATATGGAAAAGTGTACAAGGAGATGAAATAATACAATTTTACAAATAATGACTTTATAAGTGCATGTCCAAACAAGGCCTAAGATATATAATTAACATTCATACTGCCATAAAATCTTAATTGTATTAACTTTGAGTGTTAACTAATATTTAAAACAAATATATAGGTAGATCTCATTCTTGCCATTGAAATGGTCTTCTAATAAAATCATGAAATCACATATTCAAAGCTATCTTAAATTGTCATGTGTACCTTTTAAATTCACGAATTACAACCAATTTAAAAAATGTAGATGATACTTAATATAAAATATATAAAATTGGGAATTTGTTGAAAATTCTAACATGTGAGGTTAATTTTAATTTTTGGAAGGTTTTATAGAATATAAAATTTAAACATTAATGATCTATCTACTCTGTAAGGATATGATTATTTAAAAAAAAATAATGTAGAAAAAAAAAGTTGAAAAATTCCCAATGATTGTGTAAATCACTGGCCTAATATTTTAAAAATCTTCTAACCCATTTTTTATTTCTTACCAATCTATGATTGGAAAATCTAAGTTATTTTCATTTATTTCAATATTATAATTTGACTATATTAGGTGATCATTGATCGATGTGCTTGAACGGTTATTTCCAGTAAATTTTTTATTTTAAGAATAGAATGTGTAGACAGAGAAAATATTCATTATATAGGAAAGTTTAGCTACTAAGTTCATACAAAGTATATTAACAACTAGTTTTATATATGAAATTTTGAGCGTAAAACTTTCTTTATAAAATAGATCTATAATTAACCTAATTCATACTTACCAAAAGAAAGTTTTATTGTTTAATTATGAAAAAAGTGTTAATAAATCGTAATTCGAATATGGTGAAATTGTAACTTAAAAAATACCTTCATAAGCAGAAGCTAAGGATATAATATCGAATTAATTGAAAATACAACATATAAGAAATGTTCTAACATTAGATATATCTACAATGCATGTATGAATTTATATAAGTACTATAAAGACTTGTGAAAAAACAACCCGACATAAAAACCTGACCCGACCGGAACATCACCAAAATAAGAAGGACTCGAACCCGAAAGACCCAAATATGAATCCGAGCTCGACGAACCCTGCTATTTCATATATTTTATTTCAATATATTAAATATTTTAATATATATTATTAAATAATATTAATTATTTTATTTATAATCATAAAAACAGACACTTCCGACCCGTTGGGTCAACCCAAGCTCGAGCTAATCCCATTACGATCTAACCCGACTCGACCAACCCAAAAATTTTAATGACCAGATCGACCCGAACCCGACCCGCCCGACCTAGTTGATAGGTCTCTAGTCTCTACAACCCAATATCATGGAACTTGCATTAAGAAATATAGGTGTTTTGATAATGAAGAAATGAAAAGCCCATTATGTGAACATAAAGTACATATTTATCAAAAAGATTTATTGTAAATTATAAATATCAAAATTAAATCAAAACAACAAGTTGTTAATATACTTTGTATGAACCTTGTCCTTGACTCATGCGAGAAGGACTTTTTTGTTTGGCGACGTTGACTTTGTCAGTTCTCACTTTCTTATTATTTTTGAATGTTGTCATGTTCGTAGGTGAAATACCCCAAAGGTAATATATATGGCAAAATGGTAAATAAAATTTTTGGATTTCTTCAAATCAGAAAAAAAAAGGGGCAAAGGAGGGACAAAACCCTTAGCTGCGTAAGAACACAGCTAGGAGAACCCACCTCTCCTCCTACCTCTCGTTGGCTGCTGTTCGGATTTCCGCCGAAGAATGACCCAGATCTCGTGAGCTGCTGCTGTCGGAAGCTGTGAGCCACTGTTGTCCGAAGCCGCGAACCAACTGCAGGCCGTAAGTGTTGTCTGAAGCTGT
The DNA here is from genome assembly GCA_027886185.1 of Rheum nobile. Taxonomy (NCBI): domain Eukaryota; kingdom Viridiplantae; phylum Streptophyta; class Magnoliopsida; order Caryophyllales; family Polygonaceae; genus Rheum; species Rheum nobile. The sequence goes on from WOAB01000167.1 coordinate 1,737,117, forward strand.
GAGATGTTGTTGAGCGAGGCCGCAAGAGCTGTCACTGGTGGCTATACTTCCCGGCGACGTGAAGCCCGGTCTCGACGACGAAGGCGAGCCGCGGTCGCTGCTGATGCAAAGGTTCGAGTGCTGCTTGACAGACGTGTTGAGCTCTGGTCGTCTGCGCGGCCTGTGGGGCGCCGACTGCCTCTGTGCTGCTGCTGGTGCTGCTCCTCCGGCGACAAGAAGCCAGTCCCGGCAACGAAGACACCACCTGTGAGGTATCTCAGCTGTTGCGTGTTTTGATTGGCTGAATTTAATCTGAATTGAAGGGTTGAATCAGTTGTTGTTTGTTCGATAAAATTGGACAGATTTGGATGAATTACAAGGGTTGAGGACATTCATAAATCTGTGTTTTGTTGATTGTGTTGATTTTGTGCAGCCTTAATCTATTTTGGGTTGTTAGGTTAGTAATTAATTGATCTCAATTGGGCAGATTTGGTTCAGGAATTGAAGACGAGTTGTGAACAGCCACAAATTTTGAATTGGCCAAGGTGTGGGTATGTGATTTTGGGTGTGATTTCAACTTTGAAGTTATGGACTGAGATGGGCTGTTCTTATGCTAATTTAGAGGCTGAATGAGAGGTTGTAAGTAATGGCTTGGTATGAGTTGTTTAATGCAGAAAATCGTTCGGTTTGTCATTGCAGGTTCGTTCCGGATTGGTTGGCGAAGCTGGCAAAATTTCTGAGATCGTTGTGGTTGAGTTTAAGGCAAGATGATTCTTGCTCTTTCTTCTTACCTATATCCTAAAATAATTATTTTCGTATATTGTTATTTTCAATAATGAATTATGCTCTTGTCCGTTAATTTGATCTAAAATTGTAGGCGTAGAATTAAATGGTTGAATGTGTGGATATTGGTTATTTGCTTGGCTAATGGTTTGTTGTTGGATATTGGTTGCTTGCTTGGTTATTGATTTTGTCGTTGGATATTGGTTGTTTGGTTGGTTGTTGGTTTTGTTGGCAGATATGGGTTGTGTGCTCGGTTATTGGTTGTGTGTTGAATATTGGTTGCGTGCTTGATTAAGTGGTTGTGTTGGCGAATATTGGTTGTGTGCTTGATTAAGTGGTTTTATTGATGAATATTGGTTGTGTGCTTGATTAAGTGGTTTTTGTAACACTCCCAGGCCAGTGGTGCTACAGTGCCATAGTCCCGAAGGACTATAAGGCGGGTAAAATAAAAATTTGCGAAACATAACCCATATATATCAAAAGCAGCACAGTGGAAAACTTGTACAACCTGTAAAACTTGTCCAGAGTTTGAAACCACAATCAAACTTAACCTACAGAAAATACAACACTTTACAAACCAAAACCAATACAACAAGTTCGACCCATACAAGGTCCAAAACCAAAACGACACGCACAACCAAGACAAAGTCCAAACCAAAAGAGTAAAGCCTTTGACTCCAAACCGACGGTGATCAGGATCCTCCTTGCTGATGCTAAATCTGCAAAGCCTGATTGACTGGGGGACTCGATACCCCAGCCAACCACGGCACATAAACCGAGGTTGGTCAGTCTTTTGAAAGACTATGGCAAGATTCCTCAAGCCAAAATAGTTCAAAACACATACATATATCACCAATCAACTCACAACAACGACAACACGCCACACAATATATAATATCATAATTATACTTAATCATATCAACCAACCAATGCCAACCACACGTCAAAACATATACACACTATCACATACCATTCATTACTCATCCTTATCCAACTCTTCACTATACTAACCTCAATCAATCCATCCTCAAACTCATCACAAGCATAAACGAATAAAACGATCCAATCCAACTTCACTGACACGTCCAATCCATCCTTCTCTCTATTACTAATACCTCAATCAACAACTCTATGCACATACACATCTCTTACTACTGACTTACAACCAAAGCTAACCAATTATACTGAACTCACTACTGCACTAATACAACAAAATCAATTAACCTTCACATCAACAAACACATAAGCATCAACGAGATAATCATCACATATAAACATAACAAAATAACGATCCAGGTCAGCCACCCTCCTGGTGCCGCTTGTTCTACCATAAACCGCGACCCAAACCTATGTTGGCCCACACCCTCAAGATGGGAAACCAACCTCCACAACATCCACTTAACCATTCCATAAACTCAAAGTACCCCTCTATCCGAAACTAGCTACTACCAGCATCCACATCAACAGAGATTCACAACACCCTTAGCTAAAATAGATAATATTTAACAAGTCAAACTAGCCAACAATCAATATCCAACATAAAACCAATAACCAAATACACAGTCAATATTCACCAACACAATCACTTAATCAAGTGCACATCCAATATCACCACAAAACCACTTAAATCAGATACAAAACCAATATCATTAACAAAACCACTTAATCAAGTACACAACCAACATTCACACATAACCAACACACACAACCACCAACACCTCCAATCCAACCTCCGTCTCCACCACCACATCACCGGGTGAGACAATCAACACACACTTTCCGGATGAGATTTTCACCATCCAACCTCCGTCTCCACCACCACATCACCGGGTGAGACAATCAACACACACTTTCCGGATGGGACTTTCACCATCCAACCTCCGTCTCCACCACCACATCACCGGGTGAGACAATCAACACACACTTTCCGGATGGGACTTTCACCATCCAACCTCCGTCTCCACCACCACATCACCGGGTGAGACAATCAACACACACTTTCCGGATGGGACTTTCACCATCCAACCTCCGTCTCCACCACCACATCACCGGGTGAGACAATCAACAATAATCCAACCACCACACCGACAACCAATCAATTATTACACACGACCTCTATTAACACATTTTCACACACACACACACACACATATATATATATATATTCAACCAAGAAACTTTAAAATCAATAATCCAATCAATCCACGACAATCAATCCACAACAATCAATCCATAACAATCAATCCGCCACAATCAAACAACAACAATCAATCCACATCAGTCAATCCCAGCATACACACATTCACACACAAACGCACAATCCCAGCATACAACTACCAGCACGCATACAATTTAACACACAACTGCCAACACACACATGTGTCGACATACACAACCCAACACACACACAAGTGTCAACAATACTATCAACAACAATCAATCACATTTAGTCACAATTGACTACCACGTCAACATTTATTCAACACGATACGAGACAAAATACTAACACACGCACACACACCCATTTTCAACCAAGTATCTATATAGTCAATTAGTCCAATTTAAATCGCTCAAGCAATGATAAAATTAATTATGAAACACTAGGCATAAATCAATTTATAAAAATTATATAAAGTTAGCAAGAATCCTCTTGCCTCAAGTCAAACCGCAACGACCCCAGAGGTCTCCAAACCACTTGAACGAACCTGCGAAATCAATTCGAGCAATACCTGGCATTAATTACTCATCCAATTCAATACTAACAAACCCCCAATTTCCTTATCAATAACCCTTAATTAATTAGGCAAATCACACCCCAAAATCCACCCAATTCAGCAAACAAATCAACCCAATTTCAGTCCAATATTCAACCACGCACATCAGCCAAAACGGCCCCAAAATTCAGCAAAGAAATTCAGTCTCCACAGGACAACAACAACAACCAACCACAAATTAAATCAACAACACAAACCAATCTTTACCTCTACGTTGAACACACAGTCGCCACCGGAAAGGGCTCCTCGTCGTCGGAACCACAGCGGGACACAAGCAGCAGAATGAACAACGACGGCAGCAGCACCTCGGACAGCAGCTCGTTGGTGGCCACAACTCAGCCCCGGAAACACCACCCATCGCCACCGGGAAGCAGCAGCACAACTCGGCTCAACAACAGCAGCTGCAAGGACAGCAGCACCACCACGACTCCACAACAGTAGCCACGAACAGCACGAACCAGCAGCAGCGAACACGGCTTGGGCTCGGGCTCGCCGGAGGAGAAGCAACTCGGCTGGCACGGGAGAAGGTCGAACTCGTCGGGGAAGAGGGTTGTTGAGCACAGGAAAACCCATAATTTAGGGATTTAATCCCCAAATTTTCCATTTTTCCCCCTTTTAACAAAACCCATAATTAATTTACCAAAATGCCATTACCTTATCTTATTTGGGGTATTTCAGTTTTGTTGATGAATATTGGTTGTGTGCTTGATTAAGTGGTTTTGTTGATGAATATTGGTTGTGTGCTTGGTTAAGTGGTTTTGTTGGTGAATATTGGTTGTGTGCTTGGTTAAATGGTTTTGTGTTGGATGTTGATTGTTGGCTAGTTATTGACTTGTTGTCGAATATTGGTTATTTGTAGCTAGTGGTCGTTGTTGATTGTTGTTAGTTGTGGCTGTGGGCTATTGTTGGCCATTGGTTGTGGTTGTGGAATTCCGTTGGTTGTGGTAGTTGATTGTGGCTAGTTGTGGTTGTGGATTTCCGCTGGTTGTGGTTGATTGGTTGTAGCTGGTTTTGGATGGTTGATTAGTATTGGTTGATTGTTGATGGTTGTTAGTGGAGTCGGGGTTGATATGCGTATCACCCGACCACGTAGGGTGTGACCTACGTTGGTTAAGGCTAGGCCGGGGTGATGATCGCCTCACCCGACCACGTGAGGGTGTGACCTTGCGTTGGTTAATGGCCACGTTTGGGTGGTGATTGTCCCACCTTGTATCTTGCTTGTGTGTTTCAGTTATGTAGGCGGACAGTACTCCTCATAGCTGGGCCGGGGTTGATTCTGCGTATCACCCGACCACGTGAGGGTGTGACCTTGCGTTGGTTAATGGCCATAACCGGAGGGTTGATCGTCCCCTCTTTAGATTAGCCATGGATAGTAGGTTACTTATGTGATGTTTGTTTTACGCGTATGTGTTCACTGATGCGAAGGTTGGATTGGGTGTGTTGGTGCGGTAGTGAGTTGATAGAATTGGTTAGTGCTGGTTATATGATAATAGTAGTATGTATATATGTTTTGTAGTGTTATTATTTGACGTGTTAGTAGAAAAAAAAAAAGATGGATTGGAGGCGTTAGTAAAGTTGGATTGGAGCGTCTCATCCGTTTATACTCGTTGTGAGGTTGAGATTGGATGGAATGTGGTTAGTATATCGAAGAGTTGGTCAGGAATGGTTAAGTAATGGTTATGTTATAGTATATATATCTTTGAGATGTCGTTGTTGGGTGTTGGTTGGATGGTATGATAATTCTTTCATGTGTTCTACTGTTTTTGCTTGATGATTTTTGCTAGTCTTTCAGTAGACTAACCAACCTCGGTTTATGTTCCGCGGTTGGTTCGTGTATCGGGTCCACCAGTCAACTAGTCTTTGCATGTTCGGCAGCAAGGGGGTTCTTGATCACAGATTCGTCTTCACAGTTAAAGATTTAGTTTTGCATCAGATTTGGAAATGTTGTATTAACTACTTGTGGTTTTGGATAAATTGTTATATTGAACTTGATGCAAGGTTTAAATGTTATTTCAAACTGGAACAGGGATTTTAATGTGATAACTTTTGTATATTTGGAAGTGTTTTGGGTTTTCTTTTTTCTAAAATCGCCTTATAGACTTTCGGGTCTATGGAACTGTAATACCCTGGGTTGGGGTGTTACAGTAGGCTTACGTTATACCGTAGTTAAGTATCATCTTGTTGTGTCTAATGCAGTAATATTGTTCTCAATGGGAAAATATAGAAAATTATGAAGAAGAGTATCTAATATATGTAATATGTTTATTTTTTATTAGATCCTTATCACGACATCAAATACATGAGTGATCCATGGTACTAAATTCAAAATAACTTTTAGAGACAAATTAAATTATTTGTAAGGCATTTAGCTAAGTTACTAGCTAGCAATAGCAATGACAAACATTTTGATGATTACGGATTTTGCACTCTCCGCCCCTGCACGATGATTGACAATAGGTATTACACTTGTCATTAGTACACGGTCCCGAGGACAAGTGATGTTCTTGGCAACACATTCCTCCCATTGCTACTCCAAAAAATCCTACACATACATAACATTTTGAAAGCACGAAATAATCATCATGGAGAAAAAACACGAAACTATAAATACTCATATATAAACAATACATAAGAATGAGATTTATTTACCAATACACAACATGGCAATGAAGAAAACTGCAACTGGTCTTGTCATTATGGCTTGAAGATTGTAATTAGAGATGAGATTATGTTTTTAGATGTGGCTTAGTATTAACGTGAAAGGATGGGGGTATTTATATGCTTTAATGTTGATCATCTAAATGGCAATGAGTAAATAAGTTGATTTGGTTGCCAAAATTGTAAGGATTTCGATATTATAACGATCCTTTTTATTTGAGTAACAATGCCTTATATTATAATTGTAGGTGTTAATTGAGCATATAATTGTAGATCGTGATATTGGTATTGTTGGCCATGTTCATGCATGCTACGTTGTCCTAGTTAGGTCTAAGTCTCCCACTAAATTGTATAAGCAGAGTTTTTTTACCAAAACAAATGTATGGGCATGATAAAAGCAAGGAAAATTACATATATGATTTAATTTGTAGCTTGGTGAAGTATGTAGTATCAATTTTTTTTTGAGAGCGTAGTATCATATATTTTGGCATGAACATAAGAAAAAATCATAATTCAGATCAATGAAAGTAACAAAAATGATTTTCAAACAAGCCCAAGATGTTGTTTATTGGCCCAACAAGCCTAAATGTAAATAACGGGCTGAATGTAGTTTGGACCGGATTCAATTAAGTTTGTATTCCATTTTTTCTGCAATCTAATCTCATTTGATCATCATCATCATACATACAGATACGTATCCATCTCTAATTTTTATAACCAGCTCATCATCATGGTCGGACCCAAGTGGGGTTTAGTGAGGATTACATGGTTTTTTATTGAAAAATAGGATTTATGGTCCAAAATTAGGACTTGGATTTTGGGATTTACGTGAGCATCATGATTTACACATTTGGCCATATTAAAACATGCAGATTGTTGTCCTTTGTATTTTATTTTCAACTAGCTAAATACGCGTGCCTTACACGGCCTAATATATTTTTATCTAGTTTAGAAGATAAACAAAAAAAACTAAAAGCATATAATAATTTTCTTAACATAAATGTTGGAAACAAAAAAATGAGATATAAGCACATATAGCATAAAGTTCACAAATTTTATAATTGAAGTGTAAAAATACGTAATTCAATTTAATTGTCAATAAGTCTCCTTCTAACTTGAAATTGTGGACGACAATAAGAGTGGGTATATGTAAAGCATAAATAATTATTAAATTTTTCTAATGTGTGCCCGTAGGTACAAGATAACATTTTCAAATTTGGTTTTTACTTTAATTTATTATTTATTTATATTTAAATTGACTTCTTATGGTTTATGATTTCCAATTTAGGGTAAACTTTGGACATATATTTCTCAAGTTTAGAATATTCAAATGTGTTCATGGCCCCATATCAAAAAGACCAAAAAAACTTGTTTTTATGTATTATTGATTCAATCATAGAAAAATATAATAGGTGTACAAATAATAACAAAAATACATTATTTTTCAATTGACCAACATCTATATTAACTTTTTTACATACGAATAAAGTGTTAGAGTAGTCAACCTCTAACAATTAACCATCTTAGTGCATCTTATAGAGTCATTTTTCGACAAAAAATGGATAGGGCTTTTTCACATGATATAATTTTTGTATGGGGTGAACTTGTGACCACCTAATGCCTCCTATTGCACAAATTGGAAAACGTCGTTAATAAATATACTAGTTGATGTATTCGTGTCATGCATTGAGTCTTTGATATTGCATTATATGTATTTATTATTGTAATTATTCTTTCAAATAGAGCTTACGTGTATCAAAGAATAAATAATACATACAACAAATTTTAGAGCCAAATTCTTACCCTCTTATATTGTTTCGTGTCATCGTTATTCTTGTCCGATAACATCTTTATTCATTAGTAATATGTTACTGATTAATAAAATTAGGTGAATATATTTGTGGAGGAATAATTCAAGTAAATACATGTAACACCCCCAGGTCAGTGGTGCTACAGTGCCATAATCCAGAAGGATTATAAGGCGGTGAAAGAAAAAAATGCGAAAGAAAAAAAATGCAAAACATAACCCATATATATATAATGTATCAAAAGCGGCACAGCGGAAAACCTGCAAAACCTGTCCAAAGTTGAAACCATAATCAACTTAACATACAGAAAGTACTACAATTTACAAACCAGAAACCAACAACCAAAGACCAAAAGCCAATACAACAAGTTCGACCACTTCAAGGTCCAAAACCAAAACGATACATACAATCAAGTCAAAGTCTCAAACCAAAAGTAGAGTTCTCGACTCCAAAACCGACGATGATCAGGAACCTCCTTGCTGGCGCTGAACCTGAAAAGCCTGATTGACTGAGGGACCCGATACCCCAGCCAACCACGGCACGTAAACCGCAGTTGGTCAGTCTCGTGAAAGACTATGGCAAGATTAGCCCAGCCAAAACAGTTTCAAAACCATAGAGTTATCACGACAATCAAACAATACCAAACAACAACAGATCATACTTAATATACAAATAACTACACTTGACTAATATCACACCAACCAACTAACCAACCACACGACAAAACACAAACATAAACACACACTAACACATAACCGATCAATCACCCATTCTTATCCAATTCTACACGATACTAACATCTTTCAATCCAACCTCAAACTCATCGCAAGCATAAACGAATAGAACGATCCAATCCAACTTTCTCTCCATTAATAATGCCTCAATCAACAACTCTAAGCGCATACACATATCTTACTACTGACTTACAACCAAAGCTAACCAAATATACAGAACTCACTACTGCACTAACACAACAAATCCAGTTAACCTTCACATCAACAAACACATAGGCATCAACGAAAATAATCATCACATAATACAATCATAACCAAAATAACGATCCAGGCCAGCCACCCTTCTGGTGCCGCCTGTTCGTTAACATAGACTGTAACTCATATACTCAAATTCAAACCATGTGGCCCACACCCTCAAGATGGGAAACCAACCTTCACAACATCCACACAATCGACCTTCATAATCAATCAACATACCCTTTTATCCGAAACTAACTAATACCAGCATCCACATCAACAGAGATTCACAACTTTGACTAGTTACAATTAACAATATAACACACGAAATTCACAACCACAACCAATGGCCAACAATGACCCACAACCACAACTAATAACAATCAACGTCCAACATAAACCAATTATCAAACATACAACCAAATTACCAACACAACCACTTAATTAAGTACATAATCAACATTCCTCACAAACCACGTATTCAGGTACACAACCAACACTTAACACATATTAGATATCACAACAGTCAACCAATTATAAACAATAATAAACATATATCAGTCATCACCATATCCGACCAAATCAACCAAGAAGATAACTCAACTCATATTGAACCAATCACAAACAATTAAAATATACATATATCTCACTTCAAACAACCACTTAATTAGGTACGCAAGCAACTCTTTCACACAATTACCACTTCATAACATCTCTGTCTCCACCCCCACATCACCTAGGTGAGATAATTCACAACATCTCCGTCTCCACCCCCACATCACCAAGGTGAGACAATTTACAACATCTCCGTCTCCACCCCCACATCACCAAGGTGAGACAATTCACAACATCTCCGTCTCCACCCCCACATCACCAAGGTGAGACAATTCACAACATCTCCGTCTCCACCCCCACATCACCAAGGTGAGACAATTTACAACATCTCCGTCTCCACCCCCACATCACCAAGGTGAGACAATTTACAACATCTCTGAAACCCACTATCCGCACCATACCAACACCAATCAAACAACACAACGGCAATCAAAATCACATAACCACACCTTATCACACATCATCACACATTATCACATCTCATCACACACACATCATCACACATTTATCACATATCCTCACACACACATCATTCAATCCAACACACACACACGATCCAACACACACACACACACTCAAGCCAACACACACACACGTGTCAACAAACACTATCAACAAAAATCAATCACACTTAGTCACAATTGACTACCACGTCAACATTTAATCAAATACGATACAAGACAAATCATATCACACGCACATACCCATTTTCGACCAAGCAACGGTAAACTTAATTATGAAATAAATTAGGCATAAATCAATTTATAAAAATATAAAGTTAGCAGGGATCATCTTGCCTCAAGTCGAACCACAACGACCCCAGAGGTCTCCAAACCACTCGAACGAACCTGCGAATTCAATCCGAGCAAAACCCTGGCGTTAATTCATATCAAACCACAACTAGAGAAAAATCCCCAAATCAAACCCTAAATAATACCTTCACAAAATTCAGCAATCACACCCACAAAAATCAACCCAATGGCTCACGAAATTGCTCTTCCACAGCCCATGAAGGATAAATCAACATCAATTCGGACCACTATACAACATCAATTCGAACATATACCAAATCAATTCAAACCTTAAAAAAATCAGCAAAGCTTATTCAACCAAATCAACCCCAAGCAAACCCAAATCAACCCACCACCTTACCTCTTCGTTACTCACTCCGTCCTCGCCGGGAAGATGGCTCCCGACGCCGGAACCATGTCGGAGCTCAGCAGAGGCACTCGGACAGCAGCAACTCAGCAGCGGCTCCATCACACATCAGCCCACAACTGCGAACCAGCAACGAACCAACACAGCCATGGCTCAACAGCGACTCACGGCAGCGGCTCAGCACCGGATCTGGGTCCTCGTTCACCGGCTCAGCACCCGGACAACAACAGCGAGCACGGACAGCAGCGAAGCCCCACAGCAGCGAACATGGATCGGGCTCGGGCTCGCCGGAGGAGAAGCAACTCGGCTCGACAAGGGGGAGGTCGGTTCGACGGAGAAGGGGACAGGTTCGCTGAGGAGGGACCGAGCACAAGGGGAAGGGAGCTGCTCGATGAGGAAGAAAGAGCGTGAGCTGAGGAGATAAAAATCGGGAGGAAGAGATCCGAATTTTAGGGAGTTAGGGATTTAATCCCCCAAATTCCCATTTTTCCCCCTTTTAACAAAACTCATAATTAATTTACCAAAATGCCATTATCCACTTATTTGGGGTATTTCAATACATATCAATCAAGTAGATATTGTCGAATGACTTACTGATGATTTTATCAAAATTAAAAGGAAAAATGACTCGAATTAATACCAACTATCGGCATTGAACTAAAAATAATACAAACTTTAAAAATTGTAAAAACATACCCAAACTATGTCAATATTAACCAAAAATAGTATGGACATATTTTCCGGTGAATTTCCCGGCAGTTTTGCTAATGTGGAGCCGAAAAAATGAGTTGTCATATTTCCGTTTAATACATCAAGTTACACCTCATTTATATAACCAAAAATAAAAGAAAAATACACAAACCAATATCAGTAATTTGCATCTTACAACAGCATGAACAAAAGAAAAGTAGTCATATTTTTTGACAGATCACTTTTTTACAAACCAGTCATTATTATACAAATGAAGTGTAATTTGATGTGTAAATTTTTTGACAAATTACATTTTCGGCTCCATCTCCGCATACCTGTTAGAAAATTCACTGGAAAAAAATATGCTCATACCATTTTTGGTTTATATTGTCATAGTTTGGGTACGTTTTTATAATTTTTAAAGTTCGTATTATTTTTGGTTCAATGGTGATAGTTGGTATTATTTAAAGTCATTTTTCCAAATTAAAAAAGACCATCTATTTCATGAAATCGAAACGTTGCGAATGAGTTTGACATATGTGCCCATATGCAAAACCACCTTGTATGAAAGGAAAGAATGAGAGTATCTACCAACATTATCTGTCTTAAAAAAAGAATCTTACATCTCCTAGACAATTAGATGGTTTATAGGAATTAGTGGACTGTGAAATAATAGAATTGATATGACATGAAACAAAATATATATATATATAGATAAATTCAATCACTTCAATCTCATCCACAAAACTCATTTCTTTGTCGACAATGTTGCTAGAAATCTTACAACATACTACATGTAAGTCGAACACGTATCTTCCAAGCTTATTGTTTTCCAATCGAGTTCATCGATACAACAAAAACATTACCCATTATTTTTACTGTAGAAATGTATTGCATGTAAACGACATATAACAAATTAATATGAAACTTAATGGAATTATAAATACATTTAAAATAAAAACTACACATAAAATAGTTATCATTCACAAACGAAATAGTTAGAACGATGGTAATATCATATTCGTCATAATCTGCACATATTTAAACCATAAGTTTTCATTAGTATAGAAACGTGCTTTATATGAATTTTTGGTAATAAAAAGAAATATGAAAGGCCTCCTTAGTAGGAGGAACTTAAGATATATACAAAATGGAATGAGGGAGGAGGATGGAAAAACAATTTGAGTGGATTTATGTTGTATATTCAATATTAATCAATGTACTATATATTGTGTTAAAAATAATTATTCGGTCATAAGACGACCAAAACGTCCTCAAACATTATGTCATATGCATCACTTGACAAATTGTCTAGTAAGAAGAATTTTCTAACCACAATTCGTTTGATATGCCTATGAAAATATTATATAAAATCATATTAAGCCTAATTGCCTAGCACATAAGTTTTTTATACAATATCTATCTATCATTCCATTAAAATGTTGAATAAAAATCGTCTGATATGTTATATTCAACAATCATATACCTTGTAAAATAAATATTGATATGAAAGATACCTTATTTGTATGAATATTTTTATAAGATCTATAAAAAAATATAGAATCATATTAACCATAATAGGTTAAAAATATAGAAGAAAAGATAATGCTAAGAAATTATATAGATACATTTTCTCTGAAATAAAATGTATTGTATGACACATCTTGTTATAGGATATATAACTATTTTAAAAATAGTTAATGTGATAATTATTTAAAAATATATAACCATTTTAGTAATTAGTTATTCGTAGATCTTAATAAAATCATACAAAATAAGTTAATTAAATTATGATAAAAAAAAATTGTCAATAAAACTAAGGTTTGTTTGGTGAATATACTTATAAAGATCTTTCTATTTATAATGTACTTTATTAAAATAAAGTATTTGAAATTTAGGTGATATGGAAAAGTGTGCAAGGAGATGAAATAATACAATTTTACAAATAATGACTTTATAAGTGCATGGCCAAACAAGGCCTAAGATATATAATTAACATTCATACTGCCATCAAATCTTAATTGTATTAACTTTGAGTGTTAACTAATATGTAAAACAAATATATAGGTAGATCTCATTCTTGCCATTGAAAATGGTCTTCTAATAAAATCATGAAATCACATATTCAAAACTATCTTAAATTGTCCTGTGTACCTTTTAAATTCACGAATTACAACCAATTTAAAAAATATAGATGATACTTAATATAAAATATATAAAATTGGGAATTTGTTGAAAATTCTAACATGTGAGGTTAATTTTAATTTTTCGAAGGTTTTCTAGAATAACATTAAAGATCTATCTACTCTTTAAGGATATGATTATTTTAAATAAAATTAATGTAGAAAAAAAAAAGTTGAAAAATTCCCAATGATTGTGTAAATCACTGGCCTAATATTTTAAAAATCTTCTAACCCATTTTTTATTTCTTACCAATCTATGATTGGAAAATCTAAGTTATTTTCATTTATTTCAATATTATAATTTGACTATATTAGGTGATCATTGATCGATGTGCTTGAACGGTTATTTCCAGTAAAAATTTTGTTGTAAGAATAGAATGTGTAGACAGAGAAAATATTCATTATATAGGAAAGTTTAGCTACTAAGTTCATACAAAGTATATTAACAACTAGTTTTATAAATGAAATTTTGAGCGTAAAACTTTCTTTATAAAATAGATCTATAATTAACATAATTCATACTTACCAAAAGAAAGTTTTATTGTTTAATTATGAAAAAATGTTAATAAATCGTAATTCGAATATGGTGAAATTGTAACTTAAAAAATACCTTCATAAGCAGAAGCTGAGGATATAATATCGAATTCATTGAAAATACAACATATAAGAAATGTTCTAACATTAGATATATCTACAATGCATGTATATGAATATATATAAGAACTACTACAAAGACTTGTGAAAAAATGACCCGACATAAAAACCTGACCCGACCGGAACATCACCGAAATAAGAAGGACTTGAACCTAAACTCGACTCGAACCCGAAAGACACAAACACGAATCCGAGCTCGACGAACCCTGCTATTTCATATATTTTATTTCATTATATTAAATATTTTAATATACATTATTAAGTAATTATATAATATTAATTATTTTATTTATAATCATAAAAACAGACACTTCCGACCCGTTGGGTCAACCCAAGCTCGAGCTAAACCCATTACGATCTAACCCGACTCGACCAACCCAAAAATTTTAATGACCAGATCGACCTGAACCCGACCCGCCCGACCTAGTTGATAGGTCTCTAGTCTCTACAACCCAATATCATGGAACTTGCATTAAGAAATATAGGTGTTTTGATAATGAAGAAATGAAAAGCTCATTATGTGAACATAAAGTACATATTTATCAAAAATATTTATTGTAAATTATAAATATCAAAATTAAATCAAAACAACAAGTTGTTAATATACTTTGTATGAACCTTGTCCTTGACTCATGCGAGAAGGACTTTTTTGTTTGGCGACGTTGACTTTGTAAGTTCTCACTTTCTTATTATTTTTGAATGTTGTCATGTTCGTAGGCTTAGGTTATACGCTAGTTAAGTATTATCTTGTTGTGTCTAATGTAGTAATATTGTTCTCAATGGGAAAAATATAGAAAATCATAAAGAAGAGTATCTAATAATTATAATATGTTTATTTTTTATTAGATCCTTATCACGACATCAAATACATGAGTGATCCATGGTACTAAATTCAGAACAACTTTTAGAGACAAATTAAATTACTTGTAAGGCATTTTGCTAAGTTACTAGCTAGCAATAGCAATGACAAACATTTTGATGATTACGGATTTTGCACTCTCCGCCCCTGCACGATGATTGACAATAGGTATTACACTTGTCATTAGTACACGGTCCCGAGGACAAGTGATGTTCTTGGCAACAAATTCCTCCCATTGCTACTCCAAAAAATCCTACACATACATAACATTTTGAAAGCACGAAATAATCATCATGGAGAAAAAACACGAAACTATAAATACTCATATATAAACAATACATAAGAATGAGATTTATTTACCAATACACAACATGGCAATGAAGAAAAGTGCAATTGGTCTTGTCATTGTGGCTTGAAGATTGTAATTAGAGATAAGATTATGTTTTTAGATGTGGCTTAGTATTAACGTGAAAGGATGGGGGTATTTATATGCTTTAATGTTGATCATCTAAATGGCAATGAGTAAATAAGTTGATATAGTTGCCAAAATTGTAAGGATTTCGATATTATAACGATCCTTTTATTTTGAGTAACAATGCCTTATATTATAATTATAGGTGTTAACTGAGCATATAATTGTAGATCGTGATATTGGTATTATTGTCCATGTTCATGCATGCTACGTTGTCCTAGTTAGGTCTAAGTCTCCTACTAAATTGTATAAGCAGAGATTTTTTTACCAAAACAAATGTATGGGCATGATAAAAGCAAGGAAAATTACATATATATAATTTAATTTGTAGTTTGGTGAAGTATGTAGTATCAAATTTTTTTTTTGAGAGCGTAGTATCATATATTTTGGCATGAACATAAGAAAAAAAATCATAATTCGGATCAATGAAAGTAACAAAAATGATTTTCAAACAAGCCCAAGATGTTGTTTATTGGCCCAACAAGCCTAAATGTAAATAACGGGCTGAATGTAGTTTGGACCGGATTCAATTAAGTTTGTATTCCAATTTTTCTGGAATCTAATCTCATTTGATCATCATACATACAGATACGTATTCATCTCCAATTTTTATAACCAGCTTATCATCATGGTCGGACCCAAGTGGGGTTTAGTGAGGATTACATGGGTTTTTATTGAAAAATAGGATTTATGGTCCAAATTTAGGACTTGGATTTTGGGATTTACGTGAGCAACATGATTTAGACATTTGGTCATATTAAATCATGCAAATTGTTGTCCTTTGTATTTTATTTTCAACTAGCTAAATACGCGTGTCTTACACCGCCTGATATATTTTTATCTAGTTTAGAAGATAAACAAAAAAAACTAAAAGCATATAATAATTTTCCTAACATAAATGTTGGAAACAAAAAAAAACGAGATATAAGCACATATAGCATAAAGTTAACAAATTTTATAATTGAAGTGTAAAAATACGTAATTCAATTTAATTGTCAATAAGTCTCTTTCTAACTTGAAATTGTGGACAACAATAAGAGTGGAAAGCATAAATAATTATTAAATTTTTCTAATGTGTGTTCGTAGGTACAAGATAACATTTTCAAATTTGGCTTTCACTTTAATTTTATATTTATTTATTTTTAAATTGACTTCTTATGGTTTATGAATTCCAATTTAGGGTAAACTTTGGACATATATTTCTCAAGTTTAAAATATTGAAATGTGTTCATGGCCCCATATCAAAAAGACCAAAAAAACTTGTTTTTTATGTATTATTGATTCAACCATAGAAAAATATAATAGGTGTACAAATAATAACAAAAATACATTATTTTTCAATTGACCAACATCTATAGTAACTTTTCTACATACGAATAAAGTGTTAGAGTAGTCAATCTCTAACAATTAACCATCTTAGTGCATCTTATAGAGTCATTTTTTGACAAAAAATGGATAGGGCTTTTTCACATGATATCATTTTTGTATGGGGTGAACTTGTGACCACCTAATGCCTCTTATTGCACAAATTGGAAAACGTCGTTAATAAATATACTAGTTGATGTACTCGTGCCTTGCACTGAGTCTTTGATATTGCATTATATTTATTTATAATTGTAATTATGCTTTCAAATAGAGCTTACGTGTATCAAAGAATAAATAATACATACAACAAGTTATTTTCATTTATTTCATACAAAGTATATTAACAACTAGCTTTATAAATGAAGGTTTGAGCATAAAATTTTCTTTATAAAATCGATCTATAATTAAAATAATTCATACTTACCAAAATAAACTTTTATAGTTTAATTATGAAAAAAGTGTTAATAAATCGTAATTCTAATATTGTAACACCCCTGACTTACGTTGGTAGTGCCACACGCAGTGACCTCATACTGTAAAGTCAAAAGCCACCCAAGGCTTTAATCGGAACAATTATGCTTAAATAAATAAATGAATATTAAATAATAATATAGTAAATAGCGGAAGACTTTTATAACAAATACTTAAACCATTACTAAAAAAAATCCTCGTAAAGTGAGGAGATAAGTTTTACAATCGAAATTACAATACAGCGAAAGACTTGTTAAATAAACCCTAACACATGACTAACTTAACTAGGTCTTACATTTATTTAAGAAGATTAGGTCACACTATCCAACTTAAAAAAATATTACTTAAAATCTTCAACTGCAAGCCTTCGTCTTCGATTTGTTACTTCTAGGCATCTAAGACTAATCACTGATGTGTCGTATAGGACGGATGACATCAACCAACCATGAAAGAAAAGAGAAAGGTTGGTAAGTCTAATGAAAAACTACGCAAGGGTGCAAACGGAGTGGTTCTTTGTGATTATATCCAGTTACTATCATTGTCTCTCAAATAATAGTCGATTATATAACTAGGATGCTCTCATTGAAACGATAAAAAAGGTATGCGACAAGAGAAGACTTCAAATATGATAAGTCTTATAGGAATAGGTATGTTTGTTTGGGAATATTATATTTATCACACAAAGTTTGAAAACTGACTACTTGAATATTTGGGTCATCGACCAACCTCACCGCTTAGTGTGAATCTAGATTGGAAAGGAGACTTACTTTAGACAATAGTCTGAGCGGGTTCCACGTTATACTTCTCGCCCGATGATATATTAATTATGTGCAAAACAACACTTATCTTATTTAATTCCAAAACGTGCATTTACGTTAAAGATTTTAATCCACACCAATCTCGCAATGAGATATAGATCATGGGACGAATCTCGAATTTCGGCACTAGCTAAGTGCACCACCAATTATATTCGAATAAGGGTAGGTAATGACCAAAAGTATTAGGAGAATAATCCTCCTAATACCAAGTTATAAATAAACAACTAAACCTCACAAGGTAAATAGCATTCCTACAAATACTCATGCTAACTAGCATATAAGTCCACACCAATTCACAACAATTCACGCCAAAGTTCATCTAGCACCCTATAATAATAATAATAAAAATATATAAGGGTCGTTGCTAGCAAAATATACAACATAATATATAGGATTCATTTACACACCAATTTATCACATAAATTCCCAAACAAAAATTTAGAATGTTTATCTCAACTTAATTAAGACAATAGATTAATTGTCAATTAAGAAAAATATGGAATAAAATAGTGTAACACCCCGGGCCAGAGGTGCTACAGTGCCATAGTCCTGAAGGACTATAAGGCGGGTGAAATAAAAAAATTTGCAAAACATAACCCATATATATATAACATATATCAAAAGCAGCAGCGAAAAACCTGTAAAACCTGTCCAGAGTTTGAAACCACAATCAAACTTAACCTACAGAAAATACAACACTTTACAAACCAAAAACCAATACAACAAGTTCGACCCATACAAGGTCTAAAACCAAAACGACACGCACAACCAAGTCAAAGTCCAAACCAAAAGAGTAAAGCCTTCGACTCCAAACCGACGGTGATCAGGATCCTCCTTGCTGGCGCTAAATCTGCAAAGCCTGATTGACTGGGGACCTGATACCCCAGCCAACCACGGCACGTAAACCGAGGTTGGTCAGTCTTTTGAAAGACTATGGCAAGATTCCTCAAGCCAAAACAGTTCAAAACACATACATATATCATCAATCAACTCACAACAACGACAACACGCCACACAGTATATAATATCATAACTATATTTAATCATATCAACCAACCAATGCCAACCACACGTCAAAACATATACACACACTATCACATACCATTCATTACACATCCTTATCCAACTCTTCACTATACTAACCTCAATCAATCCATCCTCAAACTCATCACAAGCATAAACGAATAAAACGATCCAATTCAACTTCACTGACACGTCCAATCCATCCTTCTCTCTATTACTAATACCTCAATCAACAACTCTATGCACATATACATCTCTTACTACTGACTTACAACGAAAGCTAACCAATAAGACTGAACTCACTACTGTACTACACAACAAATTCAATTAACCTACACATTGAAATACCCCAAATAAGTGGGTAATGGCATTTTAGTAAATTAATTATGGGTTTTGTTAAAAGGGGGAAAATGGGAAAATTGGGGATAAAAATCCCTATCACTCGGTTGTCTGTCCCGATCTCCCCCGGTGCACTGTAGCTTTCTTCCTCCCGAATCCGGCTCTCTCCCTCTGGTTTCCCTCCGTTCGCTGAGCAGCCAAGCCCAGCTGAGTCGCTCTCCCTCCGGCGAGCTCGACCCAGACCGGACCGCCGCCGTTCGTCCGTCTCCTCTGCTGTCCGCTGATGTTTGTTGCCCCGTCTGCGACATCTCAGGAGAATGGGAGAACAAATTTTTACAAGTCGGAGCCGCTGTTGGTGATCTGCTGCGTGCTGTTGCTATTCTGCTGAAGTTCTGCAGCGACGTGATGCTCAATTCCGGCGAGGACAGTGGTTGACAACAAGGTTTGTTCGAGTGGTTTGGAGACCTCTGGGGTCGTTGCGGTTCGACTTGAGCTAAGAGGATCCTTGCCTAACTTATATATTTTTATAATTGATTTATGCTTAGCTTATGTCATAATTAAATTATGGTTGCTTGAGCTATTTTAATTGGTTAGAAT
Source organism: Rheum nobile (assembly GCA_027886185.1). NCBI lineage: Eukaryota > Viridiplantae > Streptophyta > Magnoliopsida > Caryophyllales > Polygonaceae > Rheum > Rheum nobile. The sequence goes on from WOAB01000167.1 coordinate 1,757,334, forward strand.
TTACTATAATTGCTTGGTTGTGATGTGTGATAATATGTGTTGGTGTGTGATAATGTGTTGATATGTGGTGAAATGTGTTGATGTGTGATGAGGTGTGTTAAGGTGTGATTATGTGTTTGTGATTGTTGTTGATAGTGTCTGTTGACACGCGTGTGTGTGTGTGTGTGTGTTGGATTGAGTGTGAGTGTCTGTTGACACGTGTATGTGTATTGGATTGAATATGTGTGTGTGTGTGTGTGTGTGTGTGTGGTGGATCGTATGTGTGTGTTGGATTGAATGTGTGAGTGTGTGTGTTGGATTGTGTGTGTATGTGAATATGTGTTAACCCTTGCCGTATGTGATATTTGATTGATTGTCATATATGATTTTATTTGATTGGTATCGGTGTGGTGGTGGAATGTTGTTCGATGGTGAAATTCCTTATATGTGAGGGCCTCGGTGGGTATGAACCCCCGAAGGTCGAAGGGTCAGGTGATGATAGTCTCACCAAACCGCGTAGGGTGCACGCCTACGTCGTTAAGGGCCAAGGGTTGGATGGTGAAAGTCCCATCCGGAAAGTGTGTGTTGATTGTCTCACCCGGTGATGTGGTGGTGTAGACGGAGGTATTGTGGATTGTCTCACCCGGTGATGTGGTGGTGGAGACGGAGGTTGGATTGGAGGTGTTGATGGTTGTGTGTGTCGGTTATGTGTTGAATGTTGATTGTGTACTTGATTAAGTGGTTGTGTTGGTAATTTGGTTGTATATTTGATAATTGGTTTATGTTGGACGTTGATTGTTATTAGTTGTGGTTGTGGGTCATTGTTGGCCATTGATTGTGGTGGTGAATTTACGTGTGTTATAGTTGTTGATTGTAACTGGTCAAGGTTGTGAATTTATGTTGGTATGGTTATTGTTGGTAGTTGATGGATTATGAATGTTGGTTGTGTTGTTTGAGTGTATAGATTGGTTTCCATCTTGAGGGTGTGGGCCAATACGAGTTGAGTTTGATGTATGAGTTGCAGTCGAGGTTGACGAACCGGCGGCACCAGAAGGGTGGCTGGCCTGGATCGTTATTTTGGTTATGATTGTATTATGTGATGATTATTTTCGTTGATGCTTATGTGTTTGTTGATGTGAAGGTTAATTGATTTTGTTGTGTTTGTGCAGTAGTGAGTTTTGTATTATCGATTAGCTTTGGTTGTAAGTCAGTAGTAAGATATGTGTATGTGCATAGAGTTGTTGTTTGAGGTATTAGTATTAGAGGGAAAGTTGGATTGGATCTTTCTATTCGTTTATGCTTGAGTACTGATGAGTTTGAGGTTGGATTGAAAGAGGTTAATATCGTGCAGAATTGAATAAGAATGGATAATTGATCGGTTATGTGATAGCGTGTTATGTTTGTGTTTTGACGTGTGGTTGGATAGTTGGTTTAAGGTGTGATTGTGTATTATTGATGGTTATATGTGATTGTTGTTGAGTGTCGGTGTGGTAGTTGGTTTGTTTGATTGAGTATGGGTCTGGTGTTTGGATTATCGTTGATTGGGTTAGAATGGATTATGTTGGAGTTATTTGCGTTTGAGAGTTGAGTACTCTCTTGGTTGTTTTGGTTGGATTTTGTGACGTTATATATATCTTATATGATTGTATGTTGTTTGAACTGTTTTGGCTTGGCTAATCTTGCCATAGTCTTTCAAAAGACTGACCAACCTCGGTTTACGTGCCGTGGTTGGCTGGGGTATCGGGTCCCCCAGTCAATCAGGCTTTGCAGATTTAGCGCCAGCAAGGAGGATCCTGATCACCGTCGGTTTTGGAGTCGAGAACTCTACTTTTGGTTTGAGACTTTGACTTGATTGTAGGTATCGTTTTGGTTTTGGACCTTAAAGTGGTCAAACTTGTTGTTTTGGCTTTTGGCTTTTGGTCTTTGGTTGTTGGTTTCTGGTTTGTAAATTGTAGTACTTTCTGTATGTTAAGTTGATTATGGTTTCAACTTTAGACAGGTTTTATAGGTTTTTCCGCTGTGCTGCTTTTGGTATATATTATTATGGGATATGTTTGCAAATTTTTATTTCACCCGCCTTATAGTCCTTCGGGACTATGGCACTGTATCACCTCTGGCCCGGGGTGTTACAAAATTGGTATCAGAGCTCTTTTAAAAAAAAAATGTGTTCTTTCCGAGTTTTCAACTTGAGAATTTTTATACGTTGTTGTTGTGAACGATCGGGTGATCAGGAATCCTTGCTGTCAACCGTAGTGAGTTGTGTTGGTAAGTAAGTGCTATTTGTGATGTTTTGTGCTAATGTTTGATATATTTTATATGTGATGTTTTGAGTTGTTAAATTATATTTTATGGTGTGTTCCCTGGTAAGTGGGACGTGCTAGAGGTTTAAGGAGTATGAGTATGGTAGAGGATGAGGCCGTTGGGCTTATCGTCAAGAGGTTGATGCAGGTAGTTTAGTGGTGATGATTCGGTATGATTTGTTGTGTGCTACTGTTATTGTTAGGGTTGAGCAGGACAGATTAAGCGCATTCAGATATGGTTGTATTCAGATATGAACCTTTGATGGTAAGGCATAGCTGTACGATCATTGAGCAGTATGTAGATGAGTGATTGATTATGGAAACCGCTATAGATGATTCTGATCAGATTATTGATGCTTGAGGCAGTAAGAAACAGAGAACTCGGTCTGCACCTGAGAAAGTGGGATTTTACGACTATGGGTTCGGCTGAGCTGAGGAACAGAATGTGTCTGTGACTTCCGGAAGATGACAGTTATCGTAACATGAGATAAAGGTTTAGTGCATGTGTGAGAGTCATCATCCTAGAGACTCTGGCAGAATTGTTAGTGCGATGACAGCTGTAAAACTGCTAAGAAAAGGTTGGGTTGCCTTTCGAGTTGACTAATGCTTCCGCAGATTTCAAGGTTTAAGGAATTAATGTTTTTAGAAAGTACTTGGATTGGTTGCAGTGAGTTTCATTGAGAGTATTCTCGGACTGGCAGATTACTGCATGCGATTGTGGATGGATTTTCTAAGGTTGCGTGTGACTAAGAATTTTGACTGGGACGGGAAATGTCAGGAGAGAGTTTTCGAAGGACTCAGGAAGTGTTTGATTAGTGCGTCAGTGTCGGTTTTACTGCAGGAAACAAAAAGGGTTTGTTATCTACGGTGATGTGTCTAAGCGAAGTTTGGGTTGCGTTTTGATGCAGAATGGGAAGGTCATTGCGTATGCTTTTCGTCAGCTCAAATTGTATAAGAGAGAATTGATCATGAGGCAAAGATGATTGCTAGAGTTGATTAAGGATTATGAAAAGATATTGTTTATCAATCAGAAAAGGGCTAATGTGGTTGTTGATGCTTTGTGTAGGAAGTTGACTCTCGAGCAGGTAGTTGCTTGTCTGACAGTTCGGTCGGGATTGCAACAGGAGTTGGCAAAGGGTGAAAAGTGAAATTTGGTTTGAGAAGGAACAGATACAGCTGAATGTAATGGAATCTTGAGTAAGATATGCAGTGAGATTGCTCAGGGAAGAGTGTAGGAATTCTTGTTCAAGAAGATGGAGTATTGTGATTTCAGATCGATTATGTGTGTTAACTGATAAAGAGAATTGAGAGTTGATTCTCAGGGAAAGTCATTCTTCGGCGAGTCCGAAATATTCTAGAGTCAGTTATGCGAGGCAGTTATCCGAACATGTTTGATCTTAGTTTTGAGGACGAAACTCTTATAAGGAGGGGAGAATGAAATACCCCAAATAAGTGGGTAATGGCATTTTGGTAAATTAATTATGGGTTTTGTTAAAAGGGGGAAAAATGGGAAAATTGGGGATAAAAATCCCTATCACTCGGTTGTCTCTCCCGATCTCCCCCGGTGCACTGTAGCTTTCTTCCTCCCGAATCCGGCTCTCTCCCTCTGGTTTCCCTCCGTTCGCTGAGCAGCCAAGCCCAACCGAGTCGCTCTCCCTCCGGCGAGCTCGACCCAGACTGGACCGCCGCCGTTCGTCCGTCTCCTCTGCTGTCCGCTGATGTTTGTTGCCCCGTCTACGACATCTCAGGAGAATGGGAGAACGAATTTTTACAAGTCGGAGCCGCTGTTGGTGATCTGCTGCGTGCTGTTGCTGTTCTGCTGAAGTTCTGCAGCGATTCCGGCGACGTGGTGCTCAATTCCGACGAGGACAGTGGTTGACAACAAGGTTCGTTCGAGTGGTTTGGAGACCTCTGGGGTCGTTGCGGTTCGACTTGAGGCAAGAGGATCCTTGCCTAACTTATATATTTTTATAATTGATTTATGCTTAGCTTATGTCATAATTAAATTATGGTTGCTTGAGCTATTTTAATTGGTTAGAATTTACTATAATTGCTTGGTTGTGATGTGTGATAATATGTGTTGGTGTGTGATAATGTGTTGATATGTGGTGAAATGTGGTGAAACGTGTTGATGTGTGATGAGGTGTGTTAAGGTGTGATTATGTGTTTGTGATTGTTGTTGATAGTGTCTGTTGACACGTGTGTGTGTGTGTGTTGGCTTGAGTGTGAGTGTCTGTTGACACGTGTATGTGTATTGGATTGAATGTGTGTGTGTGTGTGTGTGTGTGTGTGTGTGTGTGTGTGTGTGTGTGTGTGTGTGTGTGGTGGATCGTATGTGTGTGTTGGATTGAATGTGTGAGTGTGTGTGTTGGATTGTGTGTGTATGTGAATATGTGTTAACCCTTGCCGTATGTGATATTTGATTGATTGTCATATATGATTTTATTTGATTGGTATCGGTGTGGTGGTGGAATGTTGTTCGATGGTGAAATTCCTTATATGTGAGGGCCTCGGTGGGTATGAACCCCCGAAGGTCGAAGGGTCAGGTGATGATAGTCTCACCAAACCGCGTAGGGTGCACGCCTACGTCGTTAAGGGCCAAGGGTTGGATGGTGAAAGTCCCATCCGGAAAGTGTGTGTTGATTGTCTCACCCGGTGATGTGGTGGTGTAGACGGAGGTATTGTGGATTGTCTCACCCGGTGATGTGGTGGTGGAGACGGAGGTTGGATTGGAGGTGTTGATGGTTGTGTGTGTCGGTTATGTGTTGAATGTTGATTGTGTACTTGATTAAGTGGTTGTGTTGGTAATTTGGTTGTATGTTTGATAATTGGTTTATGTTGGACGTTGATTGTTATTAGTTGTGGTTGTGGGTCATTGTTGGCCATTGGTTGTGGTGGTGAATTTATGTGTGTTATAGTTGTTGATTGTAACTGGTCAAGGTTGTGAATTTATGTTGGTATGGTTATTGTTGGTAGTTGATGGATTATGAATGTTGGTTGTGTTGTTTGAGTGTATAGATTGGTTTCCATCTTGAGGGTGTGGGCCAATACGAGTTGAGTTTGATGTATGAGTTGCAGTCGAGGTTGACGAACCGGCGGCACCAGAAGGGTGGCTGGCCTGGATCGTTATTTTGGTTATGATTGTATTATGTGATGATTATTTTCGTTGATGCTTATATGTTTGTTGATGTGAAGGTTAATTGATTTTGTTGTGTTAGTGCAGTAGTGAGTTCTGTATTATCGGTTAGCTTTGGTTGTAAGTCAGTAGTAAGATATGTGTATGTGCATAGAGTTGTTGTTTGAGGTATTAGTATTGGAGGGGAAGTTGGATTGGATCTTTCTATTCGTTTATGCTTGAGTACTGATGAGTTTGAGGTTGGATTGAAAGAGGTTAATATCGTGCAGAATTGGATAAGAATGGATAATTGATCGGTTATGTGATAGCGTGTTATGTTTGTGTTTTGACGTGTGGTTGGATAGTTGGTTTAAGGTGTGATTGTGTATTATTGATGGTTATATGTGATTGTTGTTGAGTGTCGGTGTGGTAATTGGTTTGTTTGATTGAGTATGGGTCTGGTGTTTGGATTATCGTTGATTTGGTTAGAATGGATTATGTTGGAGTTATGTTGGAGTTATTTGCGTTTGAGAGTTGAGTACTCTCTTGGTTGTTTTTGTTGGATTTTGTGACGTTATATATATCTTATATGATTGTATGTTGTTTGAACTGTTTTGGCTTGGCTAATCTTGCCATAGTCTTTCAAAAGACTGACTAACCTCGGTTTACGTGCCGTGGTTGGCTGGGGTATCGGGTCCCCCAGTCAATCAGGCTTTGCAGATTTAGCGCCAGCAAGGAGGATCCTGATCACCGTCGGTTTTGGAGTCGAGAACTCTACTTTTGGTTTGAGACTTTGACTTGATTGTAGGTATCGTTTTGGTTTTGGACCTTGAAGTGGTCGAACTTGTTGTTTTGGCTTTTGGTCTTTGGTTGTTGGTTTCTGGTTTGTAAATTGTAATACTTTCTGTATGTTAAGTTGATTATGGTTTCAACTTTAGACAGGTTTTACAGGTTTTTCCGCTGTGCTGCTTTTGGTATATATTATTATGGGATATGTTTGCAAATTTTTATTTCACCCGCCTTATAGTCCTTCGGGACTATGGCACTGTAGCACCTCTGGCCCGGGGTGTTACACACATCCACAAACACATAAGCATCAACGAGATAATCATCACATATAAACATAAAGAAAATAACGACCCAAGCCAGCCACCCTTCTGGTGTCGCCTGTTCATTAACATGGACTGTAACTCATACACTCAAATTCAACCCTTGTTGGCCCACACCCTCAAGATGGGAAACCAACCTCCACACTTAATCAACATAACCATCTTCTTGCAACTAGTTACCACCAACAATCATACCAACATAGATTCATATCACAACTAACTACAATAACCAACATTTGACAACAAGTCAAACTAGCCAACAATCAATATCTAATATAAAACCAAACTAAACACACAGTCAATATTTACCAACACAACCACTAAATCAAACGACAACAATCATCATCACGAAACCACTTTAATCAGGTACGCAACCAACATCCAACACAAAACCACTTAATCAGGTATGCAACCAACATTCAATACATAATCAACACACAACCGCCAACCCTCCAATCCAACCTCCGTCTCCACCACCACATCACCGGGTGAGACAATCCACAATACCTCCGTCTACACCACCACATCATCGGGTGAGACAATTCACAATACCTCCGTCTACACCACCACATCACCGGGTGAGACAATCAACACACACAACCACCAACACCTCCAACCCAACCTCCGTCTACACCACCACATCACCGGGTGAGACAATCAACACACACTTTCCGGATGGGACTTTCACCATCCAACCCTTGGCCCTTAACGACGTAGGCGTGCACCCTACGCGGTTTGGTGAGACTATCATCACCTGACCCTTCGACCTTCGGGGGTTCATACCCACCGAGGCCCTCACATATAAGGACTTTCACCATTCGCCTCCTGACCATCGGAGTTCACACCCACCGAGGCCCTCACATATAAGGAACTTCAGCATCGAACAACATTCCACCACCACACCGATACCAATCAAATAAAATCATATACGACAATCAATCAAATATCACATACGGCAAAGGTTAACACATATTCACATACACACACAATCCAACACACACATTCAATCCAACACACACATACGATCCACCACACACACACACATACACACATACACACATTCAATCCAATACACATACACGTGTCAACAGACACTCACACTCGAGCCAACACACACACACGTGTCAACAGACAATCACACTCAAGCCAACACACACACACACACACGTGTCAACAGACACTATCAACAACAATCACAAACACATAATCACACCTCATCACACATCAACACATTTCACCACATATCAACACATATCAACACATTATCACACACCAACACATATTATCACACATCACAACCAAACAATTATAGTCAATTCTAACCAATTTAAAATAGCTCAAGCAACCATAATTTAATTATGACATAAGCTAAGCATAAATCAATTATAAAAATTTATAAGTTAGGCAAGGATCCTCTTGCCTCAAGTCGAACCGCAACAACCCCAGAGGTCTCCAAACCACTCGAACGAACCTGCGAAATCAATCCGAGCAAAATCCTGGCGTTAATTACTCATCCAAATGCACTACTAGCAAACCCCCAAATTCAAACCCTAAATCAATACCTTTCAAAAATTCAGCACTACACACACCAAAATCAACCCAAACTTAAGCAATCTCACACGAAATTCTGCACAGCTCCACCACAATTTCTGCACAGATCACGCATCTCCTCACAACAATATCAATTCGAACATGAAAAATTCAGCAAGCTAGTCCGAAAATACACAAACCATACACTCGAGCCTACCTCGTTGGTGGCTTGAATTTGCTGCCGAGAAGAGGAGGAACCGGACAGCAGCCAGCTCGAACCAGTATGGACCAACACGAACCATGAACTGCAGCAACGAGCAGCTCGAACCAGCACCACACCAGCGGCACGAACAGCAGCTCGCAACGCGGCACGACAGCGGCTCGACCCAGCAGAGCACGCGAAGGAGGAGAGGAGCGGCGGTGTGGTCCGGGTCGGCTCGTCAGAGGGAGAAGCTGGCTCGGTGGGCTTGGAGAGAGACCGGATTCGGGAAGGGCGAGCTGAACCCACGAGAGAGACAACCGAGAGAGAGAGACCCAAACGTGTTTTAGGGAATTTTATCCCCAAAATTCCATTTTTCCCTTTTTAACAAATCCCTTTAATTAATTTACCAAAATGCCATTACCCACTTATTTGGGGTATTTCAAATAGCATGAGATAACCGCCACTTGCCTTGAATCACGAAGAAGGTTGAACGACGTAACGAGAGCGGTTGCTTTTGACTAGCAATTAACTTCCTGCTTTAATTGCGTTCCAGAAGCAAATCCGAGGCGTACACAAATCACACACAATAAATAAATTATAATTAGATAATTTATTCAATAGCAAAATTTATGGATACAATGTCTCGATTTCTAATTGAATTTATTGAACTCGTAGATAAATCAATTTTCAAGGCTTTACAATAAAACGATTATTTATACGATGCTAAAATTCATTTAGTCATATATTCTAAATAATCATAACATAAATAAACTAATCCATTAGTTTATTTATAACCCAAATAAATTTATAACCAAACTTATTATCTAATGAAATGTTATAAATTAACAATTCATAATATTAGATAATGCCCAAAAAATATAATTAATTTAATTTTAATATTATAAAATTTAATTAACCTAAAATAATTTTAATTAATCCAGATTAACTTAATTAATCACGATTAAAATAAAATTGAAACAAAACCCCAAAATCGAATTGGCAAAAAACCCTCACCGGAGGTTCAAAAAGGGTACCGGCGGAAAACAGTGAAATTGAGCCTCGTCGGAGCACCATAGGGGTCGGGACAAGAGGGATTTTGAAGAGGACTTAAAGGCAGTTCCAGGGGTGGCTCTAATTGTGGCATAGGAGTACCGTGGTGGTCGGAAAATACCAAGAACAATCGCGCAACGAAACAGAGAAATCGGGGGTTTAAGCTCGATATTGGATGGCGAAAATGCAATGGGTGTGGCTATATTTATAATGGTTGGAAAGATCTCGGACAAACCTACACAATAGTTCCATATTTGGGTTAAAAAGATCAAAAATGGATCTCGAATTTGCCAAAATACGATCGACGCAATTTCGGATAGATTTCTTGCCTTCAATGGAAAAATTCGATCTTATACGCGGTTTATACCTTTCGATTTTACCTCTATTGAGTGCGTATTGATCTTACCTATGAATCCCATGGATTAATCGAACTAAACACGACGAAAACGGGGTCGGATTTGGCCCAAGACGCCATGGAAGAAGCTTGGCCGAGAGCTTGGTGGGCTGGGGAGGAAAATGAACAGTAAATTGGGGTCGGGCCTTCCACTTTTGGGCTAATTGCAATATTTGGTCCAACTTTTTAAGTTGTGGCAAAAATATCCTTGAATAACTTTTCAAAAATTACAAAACTTACTCAAACTTATTTATTTTATCATTCTAAGTTTATAATATTATTTTAACCCAAAATTAAGATGTAAAAAAAATAACTTGGGTTAAAATAAAGTTTATGTTACCCTTTTCTTATAAATTTAACCATACTTCAATCCTTTTTTACACTTTGTTAAACTTGGTTCTAGTATTCTAAGTTAAAATTGATAAGTTTATTTAAATTATAATTAATATATGGTTAATTATAATATAGATCATTCATAGCTTAAAGAGATAACATACTTAAGGTATTTATTATTTTATCCCTCCCATGAATAAACATAGTAATTCTTATCCCCTTTATTATTATATTTAAAATTCTAAAACTATATTTATTGTTATACTTATTTATTTATTTCTACTCTATACTAATATAACCCATTTGATAATTTGCATAAAATAATCTTAACCCAACCTTTGAACTTATGTTAATGAAAATTTAACTTACTCCTCTAAAAGGAATAAAATAAATTCCATAACTTTTATTTTTATTAATTAAAATTATCATATTATCCTTCTAATCTAAGTGGGATATTACAAATATGATGATATAATATCGAATTTATTGAAAATACAACATATAAGAAATGTTCTAACATCATATATATCTACAATACATGTATGAATATATAAGTACTAAAAAGACTTGTGGAAAACTGACCCGACCTAAAAACATGACCCGACCCAAATGTCACCGGAATAAAAAGGACCCAAACCTATACCCGACTCAAACCCGAAAGATCTGAACACGAATCTGAGCTCGACGAATCCTGTTATTTCATATATTTTATTTCATTTATATTAAATAATTAAATACTATTAATTATTTTATTTATAATTATAGAAATGGACACTTTCGACCCGTTGGGTCAACCCAAACTCAAGCTAAACCCATTACGATCCGACCCGACTCGACCATCCCAAAAAATTTAACGACAAGATCAATCCGAACCCGACCCGCCCTGAAATATCACCATGAGGTGCGTATTGATATTTTATTTCGGTTAGTAATTCTAATACATTTTTCTACTATTAATTGTAGTATGAATGTTGACGAGTGTTACGGATACGAATTAGTATCGATGTTAGAATTATTTTCGAGTAATCAATAAGGTATTTCAATTCTATATACATATAAATTATAGTTAAAATAATTAATAAAACAAAAAGACAAAATTTGGAATCCTAAACCTTATCTTTTCATTTTTTTTCATACTTATCCCTTAATAAGCTAGAAAGTTCTCCTAAAACCATCTATGTAGTCACTCCCTCCTTCCTCCTCCTTTCACGTCCAGCAGCCCTCCTCTCATGGCAACCACCACCACCTCCTTCTCCTCCTTGTGAGCCGCGCAGCCCCGTCGCTGGAGAAGGCCGTCACCAGCCACTGCCTCCGCGTGAACTCCCTCCTCAGCCGCTCAGCTGCGCGCAGCCACCTTCCTCTGTGCAGCAGCCAGCAGCCGGCCACCAGTACAGCAGCTCCGGACACCTCCCCTGCTGGTCGTGGCTAGGCAGCAGCTCCTTGAACCTCCACCACCTCTTTTGTGAACCCAAATCACCCTTTGGGTCTTATGTGAGTTTCCCCAAATCTTGAACTCTAGATTAGTGAGTTTGGTCACTTTTGTGCAAAGGAGGAATTTTATGAACAGTTAGAGTTTGATTAAAGACTAATTGATGTTGTGAAATGGCTAGGTTGATCAAATTTGGAGGTTGGAGTTGGTTGATTGTAAATTTGGGCATTTTTGTGCACTTCTGGAATTTCTGGGCACATTCCGTAATTACTGGAAATTATTGGCTGAGTTTATAAGGTGAGGAATCCTCTTACGAGTATGTGGAATTTTACGGATCTTGATTTGGATAAATACATAAAAAGTTATGTACAAATTTGCGTTGTAGTGACGATTCGAGAGTTCGCATCGACTTCGCGAGTCGTGGGACGTTTAGGCCGCATAGGTGATTATAACACAAGAATTACGTGATGTGGAACTTTACCAAGGCAAGTTATTTGTGAGTGTTTATGTGTTTAGTATAAATTTAGGTTATCGGACTATGCATGAATACCGTAAATACAATTACATATGAATGTTGTGTTGGTAATCGATTTTCGTATGCTAGATATGGATTTCATATTAAAAATGTTCGTGATATGTCTATCTGATGGAGTTTATGTCATTTATGAGTACATGTTGTGGTCATACATGTTTATGAATTGAAGTTATGGTTGATCATGTTTACGAATGCATGCTATTGTCCATATTGCGTATGGGCAAGTTGTAATATGGACTTGGGGTGAATCATTGTGATTGATCATTGTAATGATGCATTTATGGTATATGACTTTTGCGGGTAAGGATTGTTCCGAGCCCCGCTTGATACTAAAATGATTTTTAACGAGATATATCCCTCGATTAGGGCTTTTCCCGGAGTCCAGGTTGAGTGGGTCGTGGGAGTTCCCTTACCAATATTGGGAAGGCCGAGTCACCTAGCTAGTGATGCCGTTCCCGACACGTTCGTAAGGTTATGTTACCCATAATATGGGTTAGAAGGTACCTTCGTGTCCAAGACAGACTTGGACATGTTTTCGAACGTTTTCGTAAATGTTTATTTTTCATTGAGTTTTCCTAAAAGAAAAGTATACCCGAGTATAGGTTTTGAATGACGGATTTTAATTCTTGAAATTTGTGGTTCAGTTGGATGCTTATTGGAATCGTTGTGACGTGATATTGCATTCTTGCAGTTATGGTTATTTGCATCTAGATTGTTAATCTGCTTGATACTTGATATCGCATTCATTCAATATGAATATACCATGATTACCTGTAATCTTGCCAATATCTGTTTATGCATGTATAGTTATTTATAACATTAGGTTGTAATGTATTTGTGGTATCTGCTTATTTGTGATCCTTTTATTTATGCTATAGTACATAATCAATTCGCTTATATATTTGCTTAGTCTGTATGTAGACTAAACCCCGTTATGTGGGAGACTGGTTATGTTTTTGCATGACCGGGATCACATGCAGTACCGGAGCGTGGAGGAGGTCACGCGACATGATGCACTTCTAAGATGGGGTTTTTTATTTCTGTTTCAGCCCTTTTGCATTTGTTGTATACTTGTTTTGATCAAACTCTTAAAACCTGCCTGCTTGTTTGATTTTGGTTGAGTTAGCAGCGCTAGTTTGTGTTAAACTCTTTTTGATGGGGCGTGGATGTGTATGTGTACGCCGACCTGTGTGTATATCGACTTTTTATAAAAATCCTCTTTTGAATATGTTTTAAATTGTGGATTTGTCCTTGCTTGGGGTTTGGATTTCACAGGTTGAGTCTCTTTTCTTACATTACCTGAAGGAATTTCTGTAGGAAATTCCCGGCACTATGACTCCTCATTAATTGTCATTTTGGGGCGTTACAGCCCAACCTAGTTGATAGGTCTCTAGTCTCTATAATCCAATATCATGGAACTTGCAGTAAGAAATATAGGTGTTTTGATTATGAAGAAATGAAAAGCCCATTACATGAACATAAAGTACATATTTATCAAAAAGATGTATTTAAATTATAAATATCAAAATTAAATCAAAACTACAAATTGATCGTGACAAAATAAGTAAAACATGTAAATTGAATTTACAAATACATTATTATATGTGTCAGTGAGCCAAAACTGCAACTTATACATAGTAATTAACCTACAGAACTTTTATAAAGAAACATTTTTTTATCATCATGTTTAGCTTAGAATCTTATTGACATGTGATTTTTATAATGGTATTTGGTCATGTTCACTTTAGTAATCACTAAAATTGATGTGTAAGTGTAGTTAATAAAAAAACATAGATGTTTTTTTTTATAAGATAAGAATTCGAGTAACAGACAAAAATGTCAGACAGCTCGAGAGGCGGTAAGCTACAAGACTAGAGAGAAAAGTGAGTCCAGCACAAACGAACAGTGCCACCAGACGACGGGTCAAAAAGGAAAATAATCCTGGGAAGTGAAGAATGGACAATCATGACGTTGTCCCCACCTAGATGAGGGATCTTCAGGAGTCTCGACCATTCTGACGTTGCCTTCGGGATCTTCAGGAGCTTCAACACAACCACGACCACAACTGGAACAACTCGATCTCCACCCTAGTCAGCTCAACAGAAGCAAAGTAGTACAACACACAAGCTTGCACACACACAAAAAATCAAATCAAATCAAATCTGGCCAGAGCACAAAACCACGAGAGGGAACAAGATCTGAACGGCGGGGGACAAGGGAAGGAGGTGAACGGCAGAGAAGGAGGAGGGGATAAAGAGGAAGACAAGGAGGAAGGCGGGGGAGGCGGCGGCGGGACAGAGATGGAGGGCGGAGAGGAAGAAGACAAATCCCATCGGCGGGGCAGAGAAGGGTGTGGAGCGGGTGGGCAGCAGTCTAGTGGTTCCGAGGTTCGGGTGGCTCGGCGCGGTTGGAACGGAGCAACACAGATCCGGCGAGGACGGAGCGGAGCGGGGCAACCCGAACGGAGCGCGGTCGGAGGCGACGGGGGGCACGGTCGGAGCGGGGGACTTGGTCAGAGTGCCGGTGAGGCGGGTGCCATGGTAGCGGCGGCGGCGGCTCGTCTCCGGTGGGCAGTGGCCTGGCTTGCTAGGAAACACTCCCAGAAGGGAGCGTTTCTAGGGCCGGCTGTGCTCAGCTATTAAAAAAACATAGATGTTTAATAGAGGTAAGAAAATATATGGACATTAAAATTTAGATAAAAAGTTGAATCTTTATTGAATATGTAAGAAAATTAGATGTACTTAAAGAAAATAAACTTTTGACTGAAAAGATTGATATATATATATTATAATAAGAATTAAGATAAATATGTGAATCTATATTAATAGGAAATAATTAAATGAACTTCATATAATTGATTACTAATACAAAAATTTCCAATATAAAAATAATATTGTTAGGAAAGTAAAAATTAATTCATAATATGGTCAAGGAGGAGCAATTTATTTATCACCAACTTTATATATATATATATATCTATAAAATGAAAGAGATGTACTTTACATCATATTTCTCAACTTTTGTTTTCTTTGAACTTTGGCACTTTGCATACGATATACTTTCATCTATGATCCGTATCTAATAGAATCTTTATGTTTTTGTCATATATTTTAAAGCGGTACAAACTTATAACTTTAATTCGTTAGGTCCTTATCCCACGACACTTTTAAATAATTAGTATTTGTATGAAAAAAATTAATATGAAATTAAAATATTTTAGAATTAATTATAAAGTGTTATAAATGATAACTCTAATTAGATAGGGTAATTTGTATTTCTACAATACATTTAATGCAAAGATGCAATGTAATTTATTACATATGTACTAACTGTAGTTTATAAAACTTTAACTCCCAAGTCCCAACCTATAAATGTACAATGTACTTATATATATAGGAAAATACTCATGTGATGAGCACCCTTGGTAAAACGTGAGGAGCATTTTAGGCCAATTATTTCAATATTATCATATACCTGACAATACTCAATCTCGGTCACCGTTTTTTTTTTCAGGCCAATTTTTTCTCCAGGTTTTTAATTCTTGGTTTCCTACACATTTTCATCATAAATTTATTTTTGAAAAAATTGAACAATTTTCTCTAAAGTCAAACAATTGTATTTTAAAATTGAACAATTATATAAGTTAAACAATTGTACCCTTTAAAGTTGAATAATTTAATTTTTATGGTTGTACAATTGTTTTCACTATGTGTATAAATTTAAACAATTGTATATTAATATTGAACAATTTCAATTTTTATTTTTATTTTTATTTTTTAGGGAGTGTTCTATTTTTCCGGTTTTACTATCCTTGTTTTCCTACTCGTATAGGATTTAGGGTTTAGGTTTTGGTTTTAGGATTTAGGGTATATGCTTTGAACATTTTTAGATGTATTAAGTTTATATTACCTTATAAACAAAAGTTCAAGTTTATTGCACAATTGTTCAAATTTTAATAAAGTATTGTTCAACTCTATCTTTGTTATGAGTTTGAACTTTCATGCAATAAATTTTAAATTTTTTCTGATATGTTTGAACAAATCAAATTGTTGCATATTGTTCAGTTCTTTTAGTATATTGTATATTGTCTTTACAATGTGTTTTCATCAAGTAAAAAAGAATACTTTAAAGAACAAAAAAACTTGTTTGGATGAAGAGAGGAAGTGGGTCGAAGAATGAAATTGTTCAATATTAAGATATAATTGTTCAAATTTTGTGCACATAGTGAAAACAATTGACTAACTATAAAAATAAAATTGTTCAACTTTTAGTACATTAGTCAACTTTAAAGGTACCCTTGTTCAAATATAAGTATTCGCAATTGTTCATTTTTTAATTTTTTATAATGAAAACGTGTAAGAAACCAATAATAAAAAGTTGGGAAAAAACTGACTCGGAAAAAAACTTGGTAAAAAAACTGATTGTTAACTGGTCAACGGTCAATAGTTAGACCTTGACCATGAGAGTAGTTGGGTGTGGAAGGGTGTCCATTGCCCCAAAATACATGGCTCACATTACTCCTTACATTTCTTAGTAAATGTTTATTTCACCATAACCTATATCTCTTTATATATATCAAAAAAAATTAAAAAGTTACTTTTTCTTAAGATATATTAGAATACAAATTGGACATTTTATGATAAAAAGTTCTACTCTCTATGTCTCCGAGATAACTAAAGAATGAAGAAGAATGACATATCATATAATCAACTAATACTATAAATTATTAATACTCATTAATTATCATTTATCAACATCTAGCATCCTTTATATGAAAGAGAATTGTTGGTTTTCAAGTAAATAACGTCCTCTCATTTTCTTCCATTATGCAATTTCTTTGGGTTAATCTTATAATGGTTACTTTTGGTGCTCTTGCCTTGGCTACGGAATCGCCTAATGTTTACCTTATGTAGAGACCTCATGCTGGTCGATGATTAGGAGGTTAAGTTATCTACACTCTTTCTATGCATCTTTTTGTGTATCCTATAGATTAAATTTGTTTATTTTATACCCTAAATTCTAAAATATAAATCATAAATCCTAAAATATAAACCCTATACCCTAAATCATAAATCCTATATCATAAGCCATAAATCCTATACCCTAAATTCTAAAACCCTATATCCTAAACTCTAAACCTTAAACCATAGACTATAAATCTTAAATCTTAAACTATAAACCCTAAACCTTAATTATTAATCATAATTTAAAGTTTAAAATATAAAATAATTAAGTTTTACTTTAAGGGTACACAATTAGGGTGCAGAAATTTTGATGTGGATGATTAGCACATAAGAGTGATTTTTTTCCGGTGCTTCCTCTAGATAAACAATTCATCCAAAATATTGTGTCTTTTGTTTCAAGCAGCCTCTTATTACAAATACTAGTGTAGAACCCGTACCTTGTACGGGTAAATATAATTTGAGAAAATCAAAAAAATATTTATGATTGAATTAAATTAATGTTATATCGAAGTATTTTTTAGAAAAATATAATTCTCGCTGAATCATTGGAAATAATATGCTATGATATAAAGAAATTTATGTAGACTTATTTAGAGAATAGTTAATATAAAAATATTATAATGATTATTAATCTAAAAATCTCGATAAAATTATTCCCGGTTTACAAATTAATTATATGTGGGATATATAATAGATGGTCTTTAAAACAATTTAAGCAGATTTCAAACAAATAATTAATGCGTGGTTCAGACAAAAACTATTAGATTAGTAATTATATCTTTTGAATAAGAAAGCCAAAAATATCCATAATAGGTATAGCACATGTTCGGATTATAGTAGAAAATTTTTTAAAGGAAAAAACGTTGACAAAATCGTGAACATGATTCTCTTTATGTTGAATATTAAGTATTATAACAAAATCTTTATTTTTTATGGTTTTTAGTTTGATATTTGAACAATTCATAATCAAATTTTCAAATCTTAACTACTATATTATACCTTCAAATCAAGTTTTTGGTTAAACATGGATAAAAGTCAGGTGAAAATAAAGTGAGGTGAAGATTTTAAATTATAAAAATTAACATTATATATGTATAATTAATGAATAACGCCAATGTAAATCTTTAAAAAACAAATTATATTAAAATAAGATTTATGTTTTCAAGATAATATATATAGGTAAACAATGGGGATCCGAAATTGTTGTTACACCCTCAACGATACTTGTAAAAATCACAATATAAAACAATTATTTTGTAATATATACGAAAATAATAATATACTAAAAATTAGTTACGAAACCAATATTTATCATAGCAAGCTATGATAAATGTTTCATGATTTTAAGGGGATATGAGACCAAAAGAACGGAAAAGCAACAAAATAATTTTGATATTTCCTGAATGACATAAAAATGAGATGCAAATTTCAATGACCTACGTTCGATGAATGAAGACGAAAAAGATTGCTTTCTCTTGTAAAATGGTCATCACTCTTACGTTGCTTAAATAATAGGATTGTTTCACATGATTTTAAGGTAATGGTTATAAAATATATTATAACACAAATAAATTAATAACGAAAAAAAATTAAAAAATTAAAGAATTTAATAAAGGAAAAAAAAGTGATGGCTAACAACTTAGGTACAAAATGAAAGAAATTACATATCTCGAATGGGCATGGGCGTAGTATTGAGAGACGAAGACACAAAATTTATAGCCTCGTGCAAATTATTCAGGATTTCCTTTTTTTAAATAATTAAGAGGGAGTGTAATTTAGAGATTTGTAATTCAGTTTAATAAGGATATTCAAAATTTAAAAAGGATTTGGTCTAATGATATCTTTGATATTTTAATTTTTTGTTAAAATAAATATATGAAATAATTCAAAAATATATAAAAAAAAATCATTACAAATCATTTAGATAAATCACATTTAGTTAGTTTTTTCTAATTACGTAATGGACCCATCTAAAGTTTTAAAATTTTGATTTTAATTTATATCCTTACTTCTATAAAACGATAATTAAAAAGTTATTTGAATAATAATTAATTAGTAGTCGCTGATTTATGTAGGTGTAAAGTTATCTGAAATTAAAATACTTTTAAAATTTGTATACGTACTACATTTTAATTTACTTTTGATAATATGTATAATCATATGAAATTGAAAGTTTGTTACGGCAAAGATTTACCTGGATTTTTTTAGTTAAACTTTTTGTTTGATTTAACAAAATTTTCTTGGTAATTTATAATTGATATTTCACGGTTTGTTAGTGAATATTTTCTTGGTGATTAACAAACTCAATTTAATTTTTTAAAACTGAAAATTATATTTAGCAAAATGATAAGTAATAAGCCCAAAGAAACATTGTAAAATCGGAAAATGGAGACCATGTATTTTTTATAGAAAATTATAATCAAATAAAAATTGTTAAATGAGAACCGTACAATATACCAAATTTGTTAAAAATCTGATATGATATAATTGTTGTTAAGATGAGTTGTTAAAATTGAAAGGTTTGAAATTTCACTAAATTGATTTTGTTAAGATACATTTGTTTGAAATTTCACTAAATTGTTATTAAAATATGTATGTGTAATAATATAATATAGTGGATTGAATTATAAAAGCACATGTACTGTGAGTTGAAAATTGTATATACCATAAATTATATATGCAAAGTCATAAAAATAATATTACTAATTACATAAATGAATATAAGATGTATTTTATATATAAGTTTAGTAGGAAATCTATCATATATTATTTTGACATATATTATAAGCTTATTGTATATGTAATTTGTAGAAATCAAACTTTATAAAAAAAAATTGTATATAGTTTTTATATATTTAAAGTTAGTTGCGCTTAGATATTGTGGTTTAAAATTTTAAATGTTTGAAGTTAGTTGTGATTAGATATTGTGATTTAAATTGAATAGAATTGTTAATAAAAAAAAAAGTGAATTAATCATAAATTGACACATAAAATTTATGGGGCTAGAATCAATATGGTGACTTTAAATTCATTTGCTTTAATATATATAGATAGATAGATAGGGGCACGCTCCGATAAAACGGGAATTGTGGTAAAACGGAAGTACTAATCTGGAGCGTCGGATTGATGTTGATGGATGGTTGGATTAATGGGTTATAGGAGAGATATGGTAGAGCCCTAACCACCAAATCTAACCAAATATAGATATTATTAATAAAAAAAAATTGGTTGTTACAAGAGAGAAAAATTAAGATAATATTCTCTTTCTAAATCGATTTTGCTCCCATTCGAATATTTAAAATTTAAATGGGAAGAACACTTTAAAACGTTCGTGAATATCGTTAGTGTGTTCACGAATATCAATCATTTGTTAATGAATATCGTTCATGTTTGTTTGAATATCGATTTCTATTTAATAAGTGGATATTTAATATCTTAAAAATGTGAATATCATCACTTAAATCATGAATTTCACCACTTGATAATATGAATATCACACTAAGTTACATGAATATCTCAATTAATCACGTGAATATCAAATTCACTTACATGAATATCACCACTCAATTTGTGAATATCACTACCCATTTTGTGAATATCGCCCACCACCCAATTACATTAATATAGTCACCAAGTATATGAATAGCATCACCTAACTACACGAATATCACCACCCAATATCTTCGAAGCTTCGATTCATGGCGGTAAGGTTTAACAATGACATTGTCGCGTCGATTTTGGGTCGCACAGTCACACGATCAACCTGAATATCAACATTATTATAATGAATATCAACAACATTATATTGAATATCATATCATAAAATTTGAATATCGACTATTCAACGCATGAAACCTCATGAATATGAACAACATTATAGTGAATATTACATCATACAATTTGAATATCAATTGCAAATAGTACAAACAACACCATCAACAAGCAATTTGAATACTATAATAGCGATATTCATTTCATATGTGATGATATTCACGTATTTTGTACGCATAGTCATACAAGTAAGTAGTCAATATTCATAAAAACAGCAAATTGCACTAAATCCAGTTTCGTACCTCAACAATGAAAATTTGGACAAATTCAAGGTTCAAATCTAGAAAAAAATCCAAAAGCCCTAAAATCGATGCCAAATATGTCAAATTCTCATCAAAACTCTAATTTTGTACGTTAAAAGGAAACGGTGATTTGTTGACTTAGAATGAAAAAGTTATGAAGAGGTTCAAGTACCTGGCGTGGATGATCTTGACGCTGGTGCAAAGAATTGCTCTTCAACTTCTATAAGAATTGACAGCAAATTTCCAGAAATCCAGCGTGACTTCAACTGGCTTGGTCTCTTTCGTCTGGAATCGGAATTGGATGATTCCAACTCCCAGAGTTAGATCTGGAAGTCTAATTTCGTACCTCAAAATTTGAGAATTTTCTGAGTTGTGAATCAAAATATATGACGTTTTAACTGAGAGGTCGTTGAGATTTTCGGGTAGGAACCCACCTTGACTTCAACTGGATCGTTCTCTTTCGTATGGACTCGGAATTGGATGATTCCAACTCCCAGAGTTAGATCTGGAAGTCTAATTTCGCCTCTCAAAATTTGACAATTTTCTGAGTTGTGAATCAAAAGATATGGCGTTTTAACTGAGAGGTTGCTGAGATTTTCGGGAAGGAATCCACCGCTGCGAGAGGCAGTTCCCTTTGGAGGAGATCTGGAGAGAGGCCGTGTAGTGGGACGTGAGAGGAAGATGATAGAGGTTTGAGATATCTAGAGAGCGGATCTTTGAATCTGGATGTGATTTTGGAAAGTCCAGATTTGGTAAATCAAATCCCTATAATTATGTTAATTTGAGTGGATTAGGTGTGTGCATTCTATTTTCCTTAATGTGCACCCTCTTACATTCAATATGGACCATTGATTCGATTTTAATCTAAAGACTCCTATTTATACTCCCATTTTACTCTAAGAATCTGTTTTACTTGATCCTAAATCTATATAGATATATAGATTATACGATGAACTTCTAATACAGGTCTGTGTCATTTGTCTTTGCTATTTATGTGGATTTCTATCTCTTCATTCGCCGACTTTGATTTTGCACTACTCTTCTGCTGAATCAACCTCGCCTTTTCTACACCATATAAATTAGGATTTCAATTTATTATTGATCATATAATATTGATTAGCTTATTTTGACTAACAATACCTCTATATTAATTGCATATATATATTAATTGCATATATATATTAATTAAGCGTGTACTTAAAGATTGCGAGTTTAGTATTGTTGTCTAATTCAAGCATACATTATTTATGGTCTTATACAGGTCTAAGCTCTCTACTAAATTGTATATTGAAAGTCTTTATCAAAAGAAATGTATAGTCATATCATAATAAAAAAAAAGGAAAACCACGTACACATGTGAACTTAATTTGTAGTTTGACGAGGGATGTAAGGAAAAGTATCATCTGCGAAAGTTTATTAACATATAAAATACGAAAGAATTATAACCGTCCGATTTGCTTCAGTTTTTTGTATTGTTACACGCGCTTTCAATTTTTATTTTCGCTCCATCTGTTCGCTTCAGCTTTTTTTTTTTCGCTTCAGCTTTTCAAAAAAAAATATTCAATTTTTTTTTTGCATTGTTACACGAACTTGCATTTTTTTTATTCATTTGCACTTCCTCCTTAACCACTTGCACTTCTGTTTAACAGCTTGCACTTTCGTTCTATTCACTTGCACTTATTCATTATTCTAATGCACTTTCTGTTCGCTTACTTGTATTTTAAATATTTTTTAATATCATATTTGCTTGCACTTTCTGTTCACTTACTTGCACTTTACTCTGTATTTTCATGTACTTTCTTCCTATTGGCTTGCACTTTCGTCATTTCACTTGCACTTATTCATTATTCTGATGCACTTTATGTTCACTTACTTGCACTTTACTTCGTATTCTCATGCACTTTCTTCCTATTGGCTTGCACTTTCTGTTATTTAATCTCTTGAACCTAAAGTGCAAGCATATAAGAAAAAAGTGCAATCAGAAAACATAAAGTGCAAGCATATAAGAAAAAAGTGCAAGCAAATCAACACAAAGTGCAAAAAAATAAACACAAAGTGCAAACAAATACAATGTGCATTCGAATATACACAATGTGCAAGCAGAATAAATAAATGTTCAATGAAAACATAAAGTGCAAGCATATAAGAAAAAAATGCAAGCAAAAAAATACAAAGTGTAAGCGAATAAACACAAGGTGCATTCGAATATACACAATGTGCAAACTAATAAATAAAAGTACAATCAGAAAACATAAAGTGCAAAAAAATAAACACAAAGTGCAAGTAAACATAAGGTGCATTCGAATATACACAATGTGCAAACAGAATAAACAAATGTGTAATGAAAACATAAAGTGCAAGCATATAAGAAAAAAGTGCAAGTAAAACAAAACAAAGTGCAAGAAAATAAATACAAAGTGCAAGCAAACATAATAAAGCGGGTGTAATGACACACTCCATAGCGCTGGCCACGGTAAACGGCTGAAGATCTTTCGTATTTTGTATTTTAACAGCCTTTCGCACCCGAACCGCGTCCAGGGATGTAATATCATATTATTCTCTATTTCAGCCATATAATTGGAAAATAGATATGTCAAAAGAGGTTTAGTCTAGATTTCACCTTTATTATGGGTTTTGGAAGTTTTTTTTTGAATTAGTTGATTAAGAATAAGATAAATTTTAAACAAGCCCAAAGGGTTGTCTATGGCATAACAAGCTCATATGTGTCTATTTTACAAACAAGCCTAAAACGAACGCGACATCACGCGCCCTTCATCGTCTCCTCGTCTCTCCCAAAACCAAACCCCAAAATCCCCCAAAAGCTAACCCTAGATCCAGTTTTAAACCTAAAAAATCTTGCAATTCATTCCTAATCGCTTATCTATGGCTCCTCAATCTCCCTGCTAGCACACCACTTCGAGTAAAATTAAACCCTCACCACCGAAACACCGGGGACAACGACGAAAGATTCAGAAGTGTCGCTGTCAAGCTCCATGGGCGATGCTGCTCCCAAAGCCAAAGCGCTTCTCCCCCAACTAAGATCCACAACCCAAAACCTAAGAAAAAGGCTAAAGCTAAGACCAAGAGCCGCTCCAAGCCAAAATCCCCCCATAAACTAGATCTAGGGTTTAGCCTTTCTACCTGATGGAATCGTAAGAGACTAAGGAGGATGAAGGTGTATCACTGGAGGCTTACCGAGCAACAAAGGACTGTCCAAGGCGGGCCAACCAAGAGATTGCCGTAAATGGAGTTTGATGACAGTCAAGCAGGAAGCAGCAAAAACCACAAACGACCCAGGTTGTATCACCCTAACCGTTACTACTCTCTAATCTGCTTGCTTGAACCTACTGTGATGCATGACTGGATTTGCTACTATAAATACATATGCATAGCTATAGTTTTATTTGCACATCTCCCCCCTGTAATCTATTTCCCCCAACTTTGCTCTCTCTGTAATACCCTTCAATTTCAGTAAGGGTATTTGGGTAATTTCCCAACCCTCATTCTGTAAGTATGACGTGTCTGGCGTATTTGGAATCTCTGTAATAATCTTTAGAACGTATTAATATACGTTTAATGTATTATCAGGTCATGGAATATTTTTATGGATACTAAAATTAAATTCTAGCATGAGTCCGCGAGTGAAACCGCGACCAGAGGCCACAGACGTGTTCGCGGCATTTCCGCGACCGCAGAAGTGTTTCCGCGATCGCGGAAACCTGATCATCGTCGTCTTCATCTCCTTCTCGCGTTTCGCCGATCCGAATTTCCACACATGTCGTAACGCTGCCGTTGAGGGAACTCGAGTCGATTCATGTGGCCGGCGTTACGCTCCTTGCAACCCTATAAAT
Organism: Rheum nobile; assembly: GCA_027886185.1. NCBI lineage: Eukaryota > Viridiplantae > Streptophyta > Magnoliopsida > Caryophyllales > Polygonaceae > Rheum > Rheum nobile. Next base: position 1,782,198 of record WOAB01000167.1, read on the forward strand.
AGAGGTCTTCAACGGGAAGAGATCTTCATCCACAGTTGCAAATCATCTCTCTTTCTCTCGTTTTGCATCGTCGCCGGAGTTCGTGCCTCGCTGGAGTTTGTGCCAGAGCTTTTGGTGGTCGTTGTGGTGCCTTGGAAGCTTGGAGTGGTGGTGAGCCCTCGTTCGAAGCTAAGGAGGTCATTCGCATCGTCGGTGAGCCTCGAATCGATTTAGAGTTGTGTCGGAAGGAGGCATCAACGATCGTGGGGATGAATTCCGCGACCGCGAAAGCTGCCCAGAATTCTGTGACCGCGGAAGTCCAAACCGCGACCGCGGCTTGCCCTGACAAGCGCGATCGTGGCTTGCCCTGACAAGCGCGATCGTGGCTTGGACAGCCTCGGTCACGACTCAGGCCTTCGTTCTTTGTGATTCGTATCATTTTCGTTCGTATCGTTTCGTCCGTATTGTGTCTAACCTAGGGTTTCGTCATTGTCGTAGGAATCCGTAATCAGATTCCAGTTCCAGATCCCGAAACCCGACATCGTCAATTCGGTTAGATTAAGGCAAGTGGTGGTTCGCTCTTGCTTATCATTCCATATTTCCGTTAATTATCAATTACTTAATTGTTAATTAAAATGGAGTGAAGTGTTGTTTTCATTTGGGAACAGATTTTATAAATGATGTGATTAAAATATGATATTATAATAGGTTGTATATATTGCTAGAACGACGCTATTATATCTGTTATTACCATGGTGGTATTGGTGTGGATTTTATGTGTGAACTTAAATGTGTAGTTAGAACGAGTATTCGTAGGAACTCTATGTACCTTGCGAGGTCTAGTCGTTTCTTTATAACTTGGTGCTTAGGATGATTTTGCCCTAACACTTTTTTGGTCATGACCTACCCCTATCCGAGTATAGGTGGTGGTGCACACAGCTGGTGCCAAACATTCGGGAAATGTTCCCAAGATATCTCTTGTATCGAGATGATATATATATATAATAAAAGCTTTAACGTGAATATACGTTTTGGAATTAAATAAGATAAGTGCGATTCTGCACATAATTAATATACCCTCGGGCGAGGAGTACAACGTGGAAACCGCCCGGACTCTTGTTAGAGTAAGTCATCTTTCCAATCTGGATTCGCATTACGCGGTGAGGTTGGTCATGGACCCAAATAATCAAGGTCGTGTTTTAAAACTTGTGTGTGAAAACTTAACGTTCCCAAACATTTGTCATACGTTTCCCATAAGACTCAGTCCCTTTGGAGTCTTCTTTTCAGTGCATGTCTCTTTCTAATCATTCCGTGAAAGTTTCGGGTTATGTACCGTTCCTTCAGTTATTATTCGAGGGACAATGATAGTAAACGATTACGATCACTAGAATCTTTCTATTTCTACCATTGCATAGTCTTTCATTAGACTAACCAACCGGTTATTTTCATTTGCATGGTTGGATGGTGTCATCCGTCTCATACGGTACATCAGATAAGTTTCTGCATCAGTAAAGGCAAGGACTCGACGTGAGGGCAGTTGGCGTTTTGTGTGTTTCTTTCCAAGGTTGAGATCTTAGGCGTAAGATCGCAAGGTCAAGACCGTTGAGTCATTTTTTTTATTTCAAGACTTCCGCTGTAATAAATATTTGTACTCGATTTTGTTATCGAATTATAATTTCAACATTTGTAATAAAATATTATTTGGGCAGTTGTATGTCATTTAATAAAGTTTATGTTATTATATAATTTGTTATAAAATGGTTAAGCCTTGGGTGACCCCAGATGTGTAATCTCAGGTCACTGGCGGTAATATTTCCAAAGAGTATTTTGGGGGTGTTACAGATTTGGTATCAGAGCTAAAAGTTTTAAAACTCTAAACTTTTAAACCATTTTGCGTTTATTTGGGGTTTTATAAAACAAAAACTCCGTGCATGGGATTTCTTTACTATAGCCCTAAGTAAGGTTTAAAGATAAAAACGTTTTGAATTAGATTTTAAATCACAATAATTTAGTAGAGACAGAATTAACCAACGAATCTCGGTTTGTTTTTAACAAGTTTTGTGGAAAAGACGTTTTCAAACTTCTACCAACGCACGTAGTCCTATCATTCCTGCTTGTTATGGAAGATAGAATTTCTATAAACAATAAAGTTCTAAATTTCTCCTTGTCTCTTCACAGACAATGGTATTCCCTAGAGCCCAACTTAAGACCCAAGATGAATCTGAGGCCGCTCCGACAATTAAGTCTGAGCCTGATTCTGTAGAAGTTCCAGTGGTCGGCGGATTGGTGCGTAAGTTCACCCCGTTGACTGAAGAGTCCGAGTCCGAGAGTGGGGAAGATAAAGGAATGCAATCCAAGCAAACCTCTACCCCCGAGGTCTCTGATGAAGATGAGGACTCAATGGAGGATCCAGAGAACGAGAAGGAGTCATTGGATCCCTTCCACGAGGAGTAGGAAGAGTTTTTTCTGGATTTTGAATCAGCCCGGCAATGAAGATCTTTGGGGGCGAAGATGGCGGAGTTCCGAGCCTCAGAAAGGCAATGTGAGAAAGTTCGGGGAGCCATCAGTGCCTGTTGAGGGATCAAGTGATCCAAAATAGAAGGGGGTTAACTGATGACTCAGAGGAAGAGTTACCTCCAGTAGAGAAGAAGCAGTGAATAATAGGCCAATAATGGTTTTCTTCCTAATGTTTTTCCCATTTGAACAATACTGGAGCAGAAGTCTCCTAATGTTCTTTTTCCCTATTTCCCTTTCAGTTGTTGTGTGACGCTTGGTGTGTGTTTCATTAATGAAAAGTTGAGTTATTAGACGACTACCTCAGATATTGCACTTTAAAGTATTTATTACTTGCAACTTAAATTTGTTGGTACATATCTAATATACGTAGACACACTCAGATGGTGAACGCTAGAAACACCGCACGTCATGCAGTTGGACCGAGTAATGCTTCTCGGATTCAGACTGGAAATGCAGCGGACCAGGAGGAAGTTGGGTTCGGTTCTCACAGCAACCCGGAGAGGAATGCTCCACCCCAGATAGGAGGGGAAAGGGTGCAAGTACCTCCTGTTGTTCCAATAGTTTTCAGTACAGCTGCTGTAGAGGTAATCAGGCAGATCGTAATGCAAGCGATCACTGAGTTGGTGAGGCTAGGGGTTCAGCGAGTCCAGGGGAATTCAACCCCTCAGGGTACTACTAACGTTGAGGATACAACAAATAACCCGCCTCTAATGAGTACTCCGAGAGATGGAAGAAATTATGGTCGTGCGCTGAAAGCGATCAACTTCATGAGGCCTGACCCGTATGACGGTACTAGAGAACCCGTCAAGGTGGCATATTGGTTCCTTCACATGGAGCGTTTGTTTAAGAACATTGTGTGTACTGAGGCTGAAATGGTACACATTGCTTCATTATATCTGAAGGATAGGGCCAGTGAATGGTGGGAGAGCACGGGATTAGTTGATCATCCCGAGCCGAGCTAGTCAATATTTAAGACCAAGATGTTTGATCGGTTCTTCTCTCGGGCTATGAGGGAGGAGAAACGCAAGGAGTTTCTTTACCCAAAGACTGATGGGTTGAAGGTGACAGAGATGGCTTCCAGGTTTAACCACTTGTTGTACTATGCTGGGGCGGAAGAGTCCAGCGAAGAACAGAAAATCTGGCATTTTCACGAATGGATGAATCCCGACCTCAAGCCCTTGATGGCGCGTCATGGTTGTACCACTCTGGAGCAGTATGTGGACGCCGCTTATAAGCTGGAAGTGACTTTGGAGGATTCAGCCATGAAGCATAACCGACAGAGATCGGGGAGCAACGGTGGTAATCAGCAACAGGGTGGTGGGTTCAAGCGTCCAGCTCCGCCTTCCAACTTCTCCAAATCTAATCGGCCTAGAACCGAGGTGACCCAGTCCGGTTCTACTCAACGCTCAAGTCAGAATAGGGGTTATGTTCAGTGTTTCAACTGTGGGGCTCCTGGACATAAGAGCAATGAGTGTGGGAAATAGAAGAGGGTATGTTACAATTGTGGGAAGGAAGGCCACATGAAAACATATTGTAGGCAGAAGGGTCAAGGACCAACACAGTCTTATCAGGCCTCAAATATTGGCAATGGGCGGAACCCAAAGCCAGAGGTATCCGCTCCTGAGCAATCTATTGCTCGTAATAAAGACAAGGCGCCTATGGAGTCTCTGGGTCAGGGGCAACGACTCTTTGTGATTCGTCACTCCAATGAGAATGAAACCCGGGACGAGTAGTTGTATTTTTGTTGAGCCTTTTTAAGAATAAAGAGCGATGACTTGTGTCGATAGTCTCCATAATTTAGTAATCTGTATGTTCGACTTTCTGTCAGTTGTTTTTAATGTAATGTTTCGAATAATAAAGAAGTGTTTCATTGTTTCGGAAATTACTAAATTCGTTATTATTGCAAATTGTTCATTCATACGAGACTCCGTGAGCGCCAAAAATAGTATATGTCATGTGTGGATAAGGGCTGTCAGGACTCATAAATGAGGGTTAACGTATGAAGCCTAGGTGTCCGTCCCCTACGTGGTTAACACTAGGGTCGACTCTATTACTTAATTACTAGATCCATTCTTAGGAATCTCGCTTTATTCTTAGAGTAATGTCACATCGGTATGACATTAATTGCTCCCTCAGTTGAGCTGATGAGCGTTATCATGTAAGTTGAGTTTTACCAAAATTCCTTAATTTGAAGGAAACAAATGTGTGTGGTTAATGCTCTATGGGATTAAGAATTATTTCTCATATGTGTACCCTGAACATTTGTTCTGGTAAAAGTATGTGAGAGTGAACTATATGAAGTCCAAAATGCCTAGTTGTGAGGTCATTCTATAGGCATTTATGTGGATAGATTGCTGAGAAGAGAATAAATGTATAAGAGAGATAGTTCATAAGGAATTCGTCTTCTCTAAAAAGACCGTACTCTATTACGATCTTGAGTAAAACTTTAGAACCCAAGGATTATGGTTATGGAGTTTGTAAGTGAGTGTGCTCATTGTGGGCCCAATGGTTTAAGCTTTCGGAAGATTTATCTGAGGTTTCGTTATAAGGCTTTCTGAAGGGAAATGATATAAGGATTGGATGGAAAGTGATCTATGTCTATTAGGGCGATCTGATGTCACGTTAGGGAAAATAAAGTGAACGATCACAATTGTGCTAATTGATTTATCACGACCTTGTTTTGAGGAAACTAAAGGTTTTGAGTTAAAAGTGAGCATTAGGGCCAAATTTAATTGGGCCAAATAATTGAATTTGTAAGTTGTACCTTCAAGGAATATGGAGTTGTGATATCGAGAGATTTACAAGGTTTGATATGTGGAATTCAAGTAAGTGTGACGTCTATAAGGCCGATGAAATAGCACCTTTTTGGAAAAATTAAGTTGTGAAACGATTGTATTGGGAGAAAGCTCACTTGAATTTAATGAGATATGGAATAAGGACTAGTTATTCGGAGGATACCGATAAACTAAAGGATGTAGCATGGGAATTTGTCTTATGTGCGTTTAAGGAATAAGGTAACAAATGTTACTCCTATATACCCATTGAAGGATTATGACGTAAAGTGATTAATTTTGATGACACAACATCGTTCATCAATATGGTATTTTTGAGTAAATAAAATTGAGGAACCTTAAAAGGTGTAAGTTAGAGATTGAATAATGGAATACGTTAAGTTAGTCTTGGGTAAATAGTAAATATCAGTAAAGCAAAAGGGTGTTTGATTTGGGATAATAAATCGTATGAGGACAACTGGTTGTTTAAGGATTTATGGGTGACTAACAAACTCAACCGGTAAAAGTTGTTATGATTTTTGAAGATCAATAGTGTGACATAAAGTAAGTATGTGAATGTTATCAACTAGACTTGAGGAAAGAGTGACCCACGTCCATTAAGGTGATTGTATGACACGTTTGGGTAAAAACGAGGTTATAATCTTGTGGAATGGATTATTAAATCATGTTGAGATAAACAGACATAGGATGTGGTGTGATTAATTGTGGAAAATTAAGGGATCATATGCAGAAAGATTATGGGTTAAGATATGGCACAAGGGCCAAATTTAATTCAGGTAACTAATGAGATAGATGAGGTGCATATGTAAAGAGTAAGCCGATATGACAATTGGAGGTACCAAGCTTGGGGTATAAGTGAGTTTTATGTATGTACTGAGTGGTGTCATGATCGAATAAATAGTTCGACTTTGGTGATATAGGTTACGAAGACCAAATTTATTAAAGGATATCAACTTAAGGGAGATAAGGTAAATACTCTGAGAGAGGTCTGTAAAGAGAAAAGTTGAAAGATAAATGTGTGTTCTCATGCTTAAGGTATAGCAAGTCTATTGCGAGGATTTTGGAGACTACTATCCTAAGGTAATGATGACTCGCGGATATAGTCACGAGTTATTACAAGTGTAGCACATGGAGATAAGATATGCAAGATAGTGGTATGATTGAGGAAACAGATCGTTTTCCTAGGAGCAAGTACAATGATGAAATGATTAAGGATAATAAGTTCAGGTAGTGAGGTTAATGGTGAAAGCGGTCCCTCTACCTTAGTGATGTTAGTTTCGAGGTCGGAACTATTTTTTTTAGGAGGTAGTAATGTAATAATCCTCATGTTACCATAGGGGTAATATGGTAAAATATATGTTTGATGAAAGCAAGTTATAATTGGTAAAATATATGGTTAACCTTACGTTAATTGTAATTTGAACCAACTTATAAATTTAACTTAGAATTGCTTGAACCAATTTACAAAGTGTTAAATGGGTTAGGCATGGTTAAATAATAACAGGTTTTTGTCGTTCTAATTCCTACTATGCAAAATATCCAAATAAACCTTAAACCGTAGTCCTAGGTCAGTACAGGTCGAATCCACAGGGAGGCGAATTCTGTCTACGTATGCAAATTATGTGTCAAAGCAAAGTAATCAAAGGGGGGTTTTGTGAGTTTAAGTAATCTAAGAATGCAAAAGTAAACAAGCGAAAGAGTTGTGAAATCAGTGATGGGAAAAGCACTTAGTCAAACAACATCCACTATTCGTATGACAAGTTGATCATAGAAAATCATTCAAAATCTCATGCAATGGAAATTCCAATTCCTTTTCAGATATAACTAATAGCACAACCAGATACTATTAGCACTAACTAATTAAACAACCCTGAAACTATCAAGATTCAGTTTAACAGCAGCTTTACGGATATGAATATAGTTGGATACAATTCTAGCATAAAACAACCAGATATTATCCTAGAATGTAAATCAATTCTCTTCTGCATAAGACTAGCACAACCAGATACTAGTACGATACAGTTGCTACTCTGAAATAGATATGCTCAACCAGTAACAATCTAGATCTAGCAATCAATCAATAGAAACAAACCCTAGATGATCAGACTAGAGATTATCAATATCAATCATAAGCAACTTAAGCAAGAGAAAGATAAAAACCATGCAATAGATTAAGAACGAGAGTCTCACAACTGAATCAAAACGAAAGCTTCAGCGTCTGACTAAGCCAGGGAGGCTTAGTTCTTCATAACAAGGAACGTAGAAAGAAATTAGGGTTCGAGAGATTTTATAATAGATAGGCAAACAAGCCTTTTTTCAACCCTTAAATACTAAAGGAAATAAAGCTAAGTTAACCTAAAACGAAATAATAAAAAGTAATAAAATAATGCAAATAAAGAAACGGCACGGCGGACTTCAGACATCGGCGGCGGTCGCCGCATCTCCCACGGCGGGCGCCGCAATTAAACGGTGGGCGCCGTGGTCACTTCGTAGCCAAGGTCGGTGGAAAGCCAATTGCGGCGGACGCCGTAATTACGGCGGTAGCCGTCTTTGTACGGCGGTCGCCGTTCTTCGGTTCAGCTCATGCGACACTTCCGTAAAAACGCCATAACTTTTGATTCCCAACTCGGATCGCGCTCATATTTTGAGAACTTGCAGTAGACTTCAAAATCTAACTCCTCGAATTGGAATCACTCCATTTGGACATCTGAGTAGATAGAACGAACCAATTGAATCCAGCCTACCGTTCTTCTACTCTTCATTGCACTCCCTTGGCGTCTCATATGATCTCCAAAACCGCTCAAACACCTCCAAATACACCAACTTCGCCTCCAAACGTCATGCACATGAATGTGTCTAAATCTACCCGAATGGCACCAATAAAACCTCTAATGACTCTTACTTAAGCCCTATAAAGTAGCGCTTATCATTAAACTTATAAGGTTGGGTAACTTAGAAATAGGTCACTTCTCCGAGCTGTTATCGGCCTAGTTTCGGGGCCGAAACTCTTTTTAAGGGGGTAGTGATGTAATACCCCTCAATTTCAGTAAGGGTATTTGGGTAACTTCTCAACCCTCGTTCTGTAAGTATGACGCGTTTGGCATATTCGGAATCTCTGTAATAATCTTTCGAACGTATTATACGTTTAATGTATTATCGGGTCTTGGAATATTTTTATGGATACTAAAATTAAATTCTAGCATGGGTCCATGAGTGAAACCGCGACCAGAGGCCACAGACGCGTTCGCGGCATTTCCGCGACCGCGAAAGTGTTTCCGCGATCGCGGAAACCTGATCATCGTCGTCTTCATCTCTTTTTCGCGTTTCGCCAATCCGAATTTCCACACATGCCGTAACGCCGCCGTTGAGGGAACTCAAGTCGATTCATGTGGTCGGCGTTACGCTCCTTGCAACCCTATAAATAGAGGTCTTCAGCGGGAAGAGATCTTCATCCACAACTGCAAATCATCTCTCTTTCTCTCGTTTTGCATCGTCGCCGGAGTTCGTGCCTCGCCGGAGTTTGCGCCGGAGCTTTTGGTGGTCGCCGTGGTGCCTTGGAAGCTTGGAGTGGTGGTGAGCCCTCGTTCGAAGCTAAGGAGGTCATTCACGTCGTCGGTGAGCCTCGAATCGATTTAGAGTCGCGTCGAAAGGAGGCATCCGCGATCGCGGGGATGAATTCCGCGACCGCGGAAGCTGCCCAGAATTCCGCAACCGCGGAAGTCCAAACCGCGACCGCGGCTTGCCCTGACAAGCGCGATCGTGGCTTGGACAGCCTCGGTCACGACTCAGGCCTTCGTTCTTTGCGATTCATATCATTTTCGTTCGTATTGTGTCTAACCTAGGGTTTCGTCGTTGTCGTAGGAATCCGTAATCAGATTCCAGTTCCAGATCCCGAAACCCGACATCGTCAATTCGGTTAGATTAAGGCAAGTGGTGGTTCGCTCTTGCTTATCATTCCATATTTCCGTTAATTATCAATTACTTAATTGTTAATTAAAATGGAGTGAAGTGTTGTTTTCGTTTGGAAACAGATTTTATAAATGATGTGATTAAAATATGATATTATAATAGGTTGTATATATTGCTAGAACGACGCTATTATATCTGTTATTACCATGGTAGTATTGGTGTGGATTTTATGTGTGAACTTAAATGTGTAGTTAGAACGAGTATTCGTAGGAACGCTATGTACCTTGCGAGGTCTAGTCGTTTCTTTATAACTTGGTGCTTAGGATGATTTTGCCCTAACACTTTCCTAGTCATGACCTACCCCTATCCGAGTATAGGTGGTGGTGCACACAGCTGGTGCCAAACATTCGGGAAATGTTCCCAAGATATCTCTTGTATCGAGATGATATATATATATAATAAAAGCTTTAACGTGAATATACGTTTTGGAATTAAATAAGATAAGTGCAATTCTGCACATAATTAATATACCCTCGGGCGAGGAGTACAACGTGGAAACCGCCCGGACTCTTGTTAGAGTAAGTCATCTTTCCAATCTGGATTCGCATTACTCGGTGAGGTTGGTCGTGGACCCAAATAATCAAGGTCGTGTTTTAAAACTTGTGTGTGAAAACTTAACGTTCCCAAACATTTGTCATACGTTTCCCATAAGACTCAGTCCCTTTGGAGTCTTCTTTTCAGTGCATGTCTCTTTCTAATCATTCCGTGAAAGTTTCGGGTTATGTATCGTTCCTTCGGTTATTATTTGAGGGACAATGATAGTAAACGGTTACGATCACTAGAACCTTTCTATTTCTACCCTTGCATAGTCTTTTATTAGACTAACCAACCGGTTATTTTCATTTGCATGGTTGGCTGGTGTCATCCGTCTCATACGGCACATCAGATAAGTTTCCCCATCAGTAAAGGCAAGGACTCGACGTGAGGGCAGTTGGCGTTTTGTGTGTTTCTTTCCAAGGTTGAGATCCTAGGCGTAAGATCGCAAGGTCAAGACCGTTGAGTCATTTTTTTTATTTCAAGACTTCCGCTATAATAAATATTTGTACTCGATTTTGTTATCGAATTATAATTTTAACATTTGTAATAAAATATTATTTGGACAGTTGTATGTCATTTAATAAAGTTTATGTTATTATATAATTTGTTATAAAATGGTTAAGCCTTGGGTGACTCCAGATGTGAAATCTGAAGTCGCTGACATTAATATTTCCAAAGAGTATTTTGAGGGTGTTACACTCTCCCTAAATAATGTGTCCTCACAAAAATCAACTACTCGTGGGAATACCAAAAAATTCGAACAATCATGAACAATGGAAAGAAAACTTTTGCTGAGGCCCTTTGTACCGAGTCCCCCAAGCAAGAAATGACCAACACCAATATGGCTATACCAACACCTACTGGGCTCACTCCCAATGTCAACACCTCACCAACTGTGTCCACAAACACTCCCAATATCAACACTGAACTCAGTGTTACAAATAGCACGAACCAAACAATAATTGATAGCACACAGTCCCACAAGAAGTCCCAAGTTTCTGCTTATACCATGTCCTGTAACTATTACAACAATCTACCAAGAAACACCAATCAGAAGTTACCACCAAACTAAACCAAACATTAAAGAGCAGAAAATACAAAATTAGAGGCAATACTAGTGGACTATCTGAGGCCATGGTGAAAGGCAAAAAATCATGTGCCAAAGCTTTATGCTCTAACTCTAAATTTTCCAAAACCAAGGACAATAGCAAAAACCAATCTGAAACAAACATCTATGGGCTCACCCCCACTCTAAACCAAACAATCAACATTACTCCTATAATCCCAAATGACACAACACCAAGACATCGTCTAAATCTACCTAGTAACAAATCTAAACTCGGTCTTCTTGATACTAGTAGTCTCAAAAAAATTTAACACTAACACCAACAACAACAAACTAAAACCAACCAAAGAAAGTTTGGCCAAATGCTATAATAACCTGACCATAACTCTATTAAATACAAACTTGAAGAGTAAGAACAAAAAAACAAATAAAACAAAACAACAGAAAGTAAGACAGTACACTATTCTTGTTCAGGATAATGAGATGAATAAGTACACACCCCTAATACAAGTGAATAACAAAACCAAAAACCATGATCATACTTGCAAATACTATAGACTTAGGCACTCTAGACCCATAAATAAATGGATCTTTACAACCCTCTATCACAACTGCTACCTGAGACAAGATATCATAAATCCAGCTCTTCTATTAGCTCTTGCTGTTAAGGAGCCCAGTTATTGCAATGATAATACGACTTATCCCCTAACAAAACACACTCAACACTTAGCATAAGAGAAGAAACCCAACACTACCACTATACCTATAAGACGAGGTCAAACAGATATTACCCCCGATGAAAACAATAACTAGGAAATGGGATAGTATTTTAACTAGGCTCAATAGCCGTACCAACATAGTAATGAACATCACCCCTCTGTTTATACCTAGTTCAGTAATTGTCTATATCAAGTTACTAAACTATTACCACATCCTAACCAAAGTCAGTAAATATTACTATATCCTGACCAATGTCTCTAAAACAGATTTAACCTCTAATCCAAACCAAATCAAGAATAGCAACAATAATAAAACTAGACACAACATCACAAACACTAAAAGATCTACTAAACACCAGAGGAACTATGATTGTAGCATAAGCTCTAAACTATTATACTCTACTAAAGATGTAGCAACCGACACTAATAATGGATCAAAACACCCAGGCAGTAACATGTTCGATACTAAATTTCATATATTTATGTACATTTACTATAACAATGCTTGTTAGTTTACTCTATACATGTCCTAATAAAATTGAGCATTACATGCATATACCTTACAACTACCTGAACTCTATTTGTCTCTACATATGTCTACAGTATAATACCATATGTATGTCCTCTACAACTGCAGGTACATACAGACCAAATTACCAACAACAAGCAAACAAACTTAGACCTAGACGGACCAAAGAAGAATGCAGCATACACACCAACGGCAAGAGCAGACCAACACAAGAGCGTCATAATTGAGCATATGAAGGCAGACAGCAACAGAAAACCACATGTTGTAGCACCAAACCCGAGCATACAACACCAAGAAGTACAGCGAAACAAACCAGATTTATGTACTACTACAATCACTCGTATTACCAATATCATGTATGTAAATTGTATGGAGTAAATCACCCTATAACCAATTGCTATAGGAAAACACAAAATACCAAAGCAGCCGGCACCAAACTAAATATCATAAAGAAAAAATACACAAACACCAAACAGGATGCAAAACAAATAACAACATAAACCAATTGGAAACCAACGCCAACCCAACTAAAATCACTACCCAAGGGCAAATATCTGAATATCCAAATAAGCACTACCAAGTAAACAACCTAAATAGGACAAGTCCAAGAACAACTGTAGAATCGAGTGTGTTAGTACAAGGAACGGTATAACTATTCCTTGGGCAGCGGAATATCGTAACAGAATAACAGTGTAACAGACAAAGTTCCTTAGAGAGAAAAACTTAATCAACCAACTAGTTGACTAAGAAAAACCTCTACCTCTAGGTTTCCCTAGTAGGATTTCAAAAGTCTACTTGTGTTATTAATTCTGAAACTATAATCAAGCAAGTCTTATCTCAATCTAGTTTACTCCTAGATATCTAGACCTCTTATTGTAACGTTCCTAACAACACCTAAGACAATCAAAACCCTAACAAGTACTCAACTCACCAAAGTCTCGTCCTTGTAAGTTCTACTTTGTAGTGCGTAACTATGAGCTGTTACTGGATTATTAGGCATCATTTGTGTGGATTTAGGAGACAATCTAGGATAATGGAGTTGTAGAGAAGGAGTGGTGAAGAGAAGAAGTTTAGTGGAGTATTGAAGCATTAAGGAGCAATGAAGGCCACCGAGAGAAGACCGCGGTCGCGGGCGAGAAGCAGTAGTCGCGGCAGAGCAATGTCGTGGGCGCGGGCGTGGGTGCCGCGATCGCGGCACATGAAGGGAGCCCGCGGGAGAGAGCCGCGATGGGCGAAGCCGCGGGAGCACATAGAAGAAACCGCGATTGCGGTATTATACCCGCGGTCTCGGCCCAGGCCCAGGAGCGGAGCGAGTCGGCGTTTTCGGCCGAGAATCTTTGTTATTTTATTTCTTTTATTTTATTTCCTTTTATTTTGTTTATTATATTTTTAGGAGATTATGATTTTTATCTTATAGGAAGATTTGATTTGCTAGGTTATTATCTTCCTTTTGAAACATTAGACTTTCATTATCGCTTTTATCATCGTTCATTATTTTCTCTAGAGTTTTGTGTTTTAGAAGACTATGAAGAACTAAGTTTTCATTGCTTAGTCAGACAATTGAAGCCTTCGTTTGATTTGGTTGTAAGATTATAAATCTTATTCTATTCATTTGAATGTATTGATTCTCTTGTGCTTCATCCCTTTGAGTTTTGCTGATTATACTAGCCTGATCAACTAGTTGTTATTGGTATTATTCTTGTGCTAGAGTTAGATTATTTCTGGTTGAAATACCTAATTCAGAGTAGCAACTACGATATTCTAGAACTGGTTGGAATGGTTTATTGTAGAGAGAATTGATTGCATGCTAAGTAAAACTGGTTGTTTTAGTTGCATGTATCTATTGAAATTCATGAACTTCCTGCTGCTATTGAATTGAATCTGGATGGTTTCTTGGTTATTTGATAGTTAGTATTCTCAGGGTCTGGTTGTCCTGTTAATAACTTAAGAAAAGGAATAGGAACATTCATTGGTCTAAAGAACTTGAGATAATCAATGATCAATCAATCAAATTGAAGTATGGATATTTGTTTGGCTGAGCTATTTCGCATCCATCTATACTACTAAAACGATAAAGCATAATCAAAATATTTATCTAATACATGAAAATGAAACCCTAAACATACAATCTCGTAAGATATTCAAAATTGTTACAAATTATAAAAAACTTCGTTGTATACTATATTGGTAGTAGTATTAGATCTTTTTTTGTTTTTGTCCCATATCAAAATCTGCAAACCTTTCTTGCTAGTAACTTTTGATGATGCAACACAAAACTGACCATGAGTGATGCAACATAAAACTGACCATGAGCAAAAACAGGGCGTGTAAGATACAAACCAACATTTGTAAGAGATTGGCCCTGGCTATTGTTTATCGTCATAGCAAAACAGACACTCAAGAGAAATTGTCTTTGTTGAAACTTGAACGGATATGAAGTGTTTGACGGTGACATGAGCATGCGAGGATTCAAAACTATATGTCTAATATTGTAGTTAAAATAGTTCTTCCTTGTATGACATGACTGCCGAGCTGCGTGGTTATCAATCTTGTCCAATTGCATAAACTTGAAGAATGGTCAATATTTCAAAGTAGCATAATAGGGACCTTAACCTTAGTTTTCAATACATGATTTGGGACACCAAAACATCTAATACTTTTCAAGTAGTCAGAAGTATAAACACTTGCATCATTGTCTGCAATAAAACATGTCTTGTAAAGGCTATCCGAACTGAGATAGACTTTTTCATATCCTGGTAACAAAGACAATATAGTTATTAACTTTATCTACCTCTTCATGTGATGATGCAAGAATTGTTCGTTCTTCAAAGTATTTTGGAGACAATTGATTGTCCAAAGAGAGGGATAAACAAACTTAATAATTGCTGAAATCATATCTAAGTCATAATCCTTCACCAATAGTTCATCAGGAATTTGTATTTGTGCTTCTTCATCTTGTCATCACCTATAGTATAATCTCTAATGCTTAATACCCTTTCAGAAAATTCATTTGCTTCTTGGATATCATAATCATATGTATCTTGTTGAATCCTCATGTTTCTTGTCAAATTAAGAATTTTGCAATATTCCCACAAATAAGAGGAATTAATGGTGGCAAAAATAATACCTTGTTTGTTTCCTTTTGTGATAATGGGTAGGATTTGCCTAAAGTCTCCACCAAATACTACGACTTTCTCTCCAAAAGATTGTACTGAACTAAGGGGATTTGTAGCCCATAGAATATCTTTTAAAGTCATGTCTAATGCTTCAAAATAGAATCCATTCGTCATCGGAGCTCATCCCAGATAATAAGTTGGCATCACAAATCAATTCAGATAGTTTTGTACCTGAACTTAAGTTGTAAAGTTAACAAAACCATAACTTGTGAAGATGATCAAACTATATTAACTACGACCAATAAGTATTTTAAAAAATAATAATAATAATAATGATAAATTATATTTAACAAATACGTTGTGAAGATTAGGCCCATATAAAATTTGGTTTACAATTATGTTAAAGTGGGTTATTTATTTTATAGAGTTGTCATTTGAAGATAAAAATACATTAGGAAAGAGCATATATATATATATATATATATATCTTAATATAATACATATATAAACAATGCACTTGATAAATACAACATACTATATGCTCTTTAGTTCGTATAAATTGGATTTAAATGACTTTCAATAGACTCTACGAAATACATTAGTTATGGAAATTGGTAAGTAAACTACTACAACATAAACACTGGATTTATCTTAATGGACTTTGAGAGAATCTTTTCAATAATATTTTTTATATTCTTGATAGAAATCTATGGTTTTAAGCAATTTGTGAACTTGATCGTAAAAATATTGTATATCTTCAATATATAGAAAAATTATAGAGAAGATTTGTAAAAACTATAAGTGTTTTAAGATGATATAGCAAGATTAGTTGATATATATTTACTTACACCATCAAATAAGATATATGAAAAATAGACTTTTCTATCTATTCGAGATTACTTAGGAAAATAAAGGGTTAAAAACTCCCTACGCATATAAATTGAGATTCTCTAATAAAAACCTATCTTATTGGTTGTGATTACTTACTATAATCAAAACTTATCTTATTCTATACATGAAAAATAATTTTTAGTTTTTTCGTATCTTTTCGAAACATTTTACAGCTCTTTTAGTTGATAATCTTTTTTTATTTTTTTTCTAATAGTTGGATGATGTAGTTGATGATGGTTAGATGAGTGATGACATATAGGCAAATTAAACGTGGTGGCGACACATAAGGTTTTGGATTAGTAGATATATAGTAGATTACACTCCGCGCTTTGAACGAATTTAAAAAAAGATTATGCATACCAATAATATGTTATATAAAATAACTGACATGAACATAAACCATTATACTTATAGCACGTTTTCACCTTTGTTTTGTATAAAGTTTACTTTTAGCGACTCTAACTTTCGGATCCTAGTCTTATCTTTTTGTGGTCCATTTTAGAAAGGATTAATGTTAAAAATATTGCAGATTTATTTTCGCATAGTGCATAAATAAATATTACAGAATATTATGTGGTCAATATTGGAAAAAGATAATCAAATATTACATGATATTTTTTTGTACATTTTGGAAAGATTTTATTGCAAATAATATTCGTATGGCAAGTGTAAGATTCTATTATCGTAGATTTAAAAAAAATCTAAAAAAACCACAAGCTGCCACATGTCCAATTCAATATTGTGACGCTACATGGCAACTTAAAATTTGGGTCATTCTGGAAGCGCCACGTAGGGCTGAGCATGGGTCGGTTAAACCGAAAACTCGAACCGAAAAACCCGAACCGAACCCAAACCCAAATTATTCGGTTCGGGTTTCGGTCTGATTTTATCAGGGTTTCGGTTTGGGTTCGGTTCGGGTTAAACCGAATGGCCTTTTTGTAAGTCATTTCATATGATTTTGGTCATTTTGTGTTTCGAACTTCTTTATTTTGTAAGTCGAACTTGATAACTTCTATTAATATATATCATTTTGGTATTATATTTATTGGACTTTAAACAGGAAATTTAAAGTTTTAAACAGGAAATCCGGTAAATAAACAAATCGGGCCAGTTCGGTTTTTAGCCCGGACCGAATCGAACTGAGCAAGGCCTGAACCGAACCGAACCGCATGACTTCGGTTCGGTCTTCGGTCCCCTTTTTTTGGGTTTTCGGGTCGGTTCGGGTTCGGGTTGGTTTCTGTCCGTGCTCAGCCCTAGCGCCACGTGGCTCAGTCGGTATTTGCGTTTATTAGTTATATAGTAGATTAGTAGGCTAGTCTGATCAAACTGTTAAGTCTTTCCAGTTTATCTGACAAGAATGACTTCAAAAGCATGGACGTACACATGCATTTTAATTTCAAAAACATAATAAAATATGTATTAGTAAGTGTGAGTATATGTATAAATATTTGCTCAATAACGAACCACGCTAACTGATAAGTAAATTTGGAATGCCGTTGTTTATCCTCAACCACTAACTCACCATCTCATAAGTAAATTGAGTAGATAACCTAAAAGTCAAATGACGTCATCACTATAGGAAATTTACCGCGCAACAATTAAAAAAATAATTTTTTATGTGGATCTCTATTGATAAGCTAGCTAGAACGCACGTACATATTCAAAATTCACTGGATGAATATCCCGACCACAATCAATTCTTAATTATGTTGTTTTAGGTAGGATATTTAAATATTTAATGACATATTAGAATAAAAAGGATCATATATCATATATATGATATTAATAGAGTAAGAGTAAAGATATTAAATTATCTCAGATATGGTAAGAGAATGTACTTAATCAATATTATGCTGGATAGACAATATTGACAGATAAGAAGGAAAAAAATATCGTAATCTTAATATATAAGGTAAGAGTATATTTTATAATACAAATATTACAGAATATTTTGTTGTACATTTTGAAAAGATTTTATTATAAATAATATTAGTGTGACAATTGTAAGATTCTAATACTATAATTTTTTAATTTGTAAAATAAATAAATCTAAAAAAATCATAGGCCGCCATGTGTCCAATTTAATACCGTGACGCCACGTAACAGCGTAAAATTCAGACTCATTTTAAGAGCGCCACGTGGTTCAGTCAATCTTTGTATTTAGTAGTTATATAGTATATTTGAGAGTAATTTTGTTAGAAAGCAAAGAAAAGTGCAAGAACTGTAAATAGATTGATTCGATAATCGAAGCTGAAATTATTACACCGTATCACACACACCAGCCGAACACATCATTTTGGCTAACTAAAAATTTCTTCTTCGACACATTTATCGTCTTCTTGCCTCCAATAGGCTCACAACTATAAGCTTTCTCATTATGGCTCACACAAATTTTATAATTTATGGTGTTATAACTAAAAATATGCTATTGAAAATACTTATTTTTGATGAATTAACTTTGGAAAGAATTACATTTACAATCCAGCCGGTATACTCGGTGCAAATTATATTTGGTTACTGGGTGATTTTGGGCCTCATGGACCAGATGGGCCTTGCCCAACCCTAAATTAAGAGTCACTGGAAACAAACAAAGGGCAATTTTGTACTTCACGCCTGTTCGCTATAGATAAACTAGGGTTTCTCTTACCCAACTCTTGTAATCCCTAGCGCGCATACTCTTCTCTCTCCCACGCTTTGTTGCTAGTTAGAGGCAATCGACGGTATGAACCTTCCTCTACTCACGTATTGCTCGCTTGTTCGCTATTTTGATTTCTGTACTTCCGCGGTTGGAATGATTAGTCTTGCTTGGTTTCTACTTGATACCGGACGATTTAGTTCGGCATTTGTATTAAAAGATCCATGCTTTTCTGAAAAGAAAATCGAAACTAGTTTAGAATTGTGTGTAGAAGAAGTTTCCATTGGTATACTTGTATTAGATTGCTCTGTTGCTAGCATTTGTTAGAACTACAGTTAGATTTTGGAAACTTATATATGGATTTATCTCGCTCAAAGTTTCAATTTATCTATTTTACCAGTGAACTAGTGTTGACATGTCCATGTAATTTCTCTAAATGTGTTGCTCTTCTGTTATTTAAGATTGCTCTTCACTTCATTCAATTGGAATTAATTTTGTAAAATTTGTATGATGTATCCATTCTTTGTCTAAATTCTACGTAATCATGTCCACAATTGCTACTCCTAGGCAAATGAATTTGTCATATCTGTTTTTATATGAATGAGCGATTTATTGGATAAGTGAAGCTAGCCTTTGTGCTTGTCGTCAGAATGCAGAAAGAGGCTACCTATTTCAAGTTAATCTGATTCTTGATCTAGTGTTGCTGTATTTATGTCTTAGTTTTAGTAAATTCCTTCTCTGTCTGTATTTATCCATGCAGTCAAGTTAGTCCAACAAGATGGGTCGTGTTCGTACCAAGACTGTCAAGAAGTCCTCAAGGCAGGTCATTGAGAAGTACTACTCACGGATGACCTTGGATTTCCACACCAACAAGAAGTTGCTGGAGGAGGTGGCCATCATCCCCACCAAGCGTCTGCGCAATAAGATTGCTGGTTTCTCCACCCATCTCATGAAGAGGATCCAGAAGGGCCCCGTTCGTGGAATCTCTCTGAAGCTGCAAGAGGAAGAGCGTGAGCGTCGTATGGACTATGTGCCTGCTGAGTCTGCCATCAAGACCGATACCATTGCAGTTGATGCCGAGACCATTGAGATGATTGCAGCTCTTGGCATGTCTGATGTCCCCGGTATTATCAAGGCAGAGCCTGAGTCCATGGCCCCTGCTCCCTTCCCTGCACGTGGTGGAAGAAGATACTAGGACTTCAGTTTTTATTACATCGTTCTTTTCTATCGAACTAGTTTGGTTGACATTTTGCCGAGTCTTGTTGAATGCCAGTATGATTTTATAATTATGTCTAGTTTATTATTGGCTTTTATGTTGTTTGATCTCTGCTCTAGGAATGAACATTTTTGGGTGTTACCAGCAATGCTCATACTCTGTTTCATGAAATATCACTCCTTGAGTTGCATTTTTTCAACCCGATGCAGATGCACAGTAATACAGCATGTTCACGAGCAATTGTTGATTCCGGAAATATCGTACGCATCACATAAGGGAAGCGTCTCAGTTATCATTTGTTTCTTACACTTACGTCAACAGTATATAGGAGAGCAACACATCTTTTGAGTTGTTATCTGGGTTGGTATTGGGTGATTAAGAGCCGGAAGGATTGATTGATGAGTATTTAAACAGAGTCAAATGGTGTTGAATCTTCCTCGTATCTGAGATAATACAAGTGTAAGTTCATGGGTATTACTTGGGTGTTTGGATTTTTGGAGCATGGGGTTATCCAAATCCCAGAAGTTGAGAATGCGAGAAAGTAGTTTCGTCGCCAATGGTGGCTTGTCCTTTTCAGGGAGGGTGGAGAGAGGGAAAAGTACGTAGTGCTGAAGATTAGCAATGGAACAACCAAACAGAAATGACACATGGCCAATATGAATCCTCCATAGTCGAATTGCCACAAATTTGATAACTAGGACAAATCAATAAACTACCTTATTCACACTCCACAAAACCTTGTGAACCAAATTGGACAGTGTCTTATTTACGATGCACGCTCGAGATACTACAACAGCAGGGGCATGATCAATTTCATCACAATATCATATCATCTGTTGTAAATCTACCTTTTCTGCTCATTTGTCTTACCCTCGAAGAATTCACCTAGCATATGCTCAAGATCTTCTGGCGAGTATCTGATGTATTTCATGGCATTCTTCCCGCCCTCGACTAAAGATCTGTCAAGACAGCAAGCGTCGAATTGTCAGTTCCAGTGGAATTAAATTCATAATGAGTATGCAGTATGTCCAGCCTAGTGCGCACATGATATGTGATGCATAAAACAATGTTTGACGGTAAAAGCAAACTAGCAAAGTACCCAAAGCGCTTGATAAACGATCTGTAGGCAGGCAGCAACACTTCAGCAACTGCTAGTCTCAGTGATTCTCGTAGCTCAGTATCAGGAACTGTCCACTGGCATTGTCGTTGGTGAAGCTCCTCAAATTGCATGTTAAACGATCTTAACCTGTCAATATCCAACATGATTCAAGAAGTGCCAACAAAGACCTTAGAAAGCAAGCGAGAAGTGACAAACAGCCTAGCCTAACCTCTCCTTAACCAATGCTCTTGACACTCCACTGCTGCCTCCTCCGTCACCAGCAGATGCACCACCACCACTGCCTCCTGAAGATGTCAAGCCCTGAACAGCTAGAGACTGTAGAATCTATATACACAAAGAAAAGCAGTCAGCCAAAAGAATTGAAACAACTAGGAAAAAGGAACATTGTAACCAACTGTAACTTAGTTTGCTTCATAACATCAAAGACACCAGCATAGAAGTCAAGGCTACCAGATACCCTACCTTAGCCCAGGCAATTCTTTTATACTGATTTGCATGCTGTTGAACTATCCTTCTGTGACGCTGCACCCAATCATCACCCAGCAAGTCTTTTGCTTCTGACCTAGAGGTTACATTATTAAAACATAAATACATACACAATTGCTACAGCTTCCAGATTCAAGTAGGCTAATAAACATACCTGCGCACAGATCTAACAATGTAATGAATATTGTTCATGAGAAACAAATTAGTCAAAGCGACATCTTTATACTGCTTGGACTTGCCATCCAGATTGGTTTGAAGAGCCTGCATTATCCGCATTGTAACAGAAGCCAATTCTGAATTTGGATCTTTTCCCTGTTCAAATTCCTGAAAAAGTTGCTTCAATGTTGTTTGATAGCTGCAAGAAACAAGGCAGATTTTCATTGGAAGAGTGCTATCAAATTCAAAAAGAAAGCATAAATGCAAATTTCTTATTTATCCAAGACAGAGGGAAGTAGCCAGTACTTCAAATTTCAAATCTCAAGTATAAGGAGTAAGGAGAATTACCAAAAAGATATACATAGAAATAGACGTGGAAAAATAAGAAAAAGGAAAAAATTAAAAGGAAGAAAGGAAGCTGAATCTAAGAACTTTCAAATACAAATTTCTCATGTATGGATCAACACCACCAAGAAAAAAAAAATCTTTGATTGGATTGATGCTTAAAGCCTCGTAACATACCATGGCACACAATCAGATAATTTTTGTTGACAATTCTAACCTCCATCTATCTAGCACTTCAGGGCATTAAATATTAATCCAGATAAAAAGCAGGAGCACTTAACGACTTGTTAAAAGAGGATGCAGAAGATATGACATTGTAGATGGTCTTACTCAAACAAAAACTTCACATAATTGATCACATAGCTTGTCAAAGGATGAACAGTCCCATCAGACACGGCGGTTTTAGTGGCGTCTTTTTCAACTGCTTCTTCAAAATCACTAAATGTCTCTTGGGCAGTCTGAGCAAGCCGCTTGGTTAATCCAAAAGCAGCTTGTCGCATCTCTTTACATGCTTCACCGCAGAAAAGAGATTCAATCTGCCATAAGACGAGAGTAATAAGTCTACAATCATGACAATCCACATGGAAACAAAACTTCAATCAAACAAAACACATCCATTGCTACGTAAGGGCTCAAAGAGTATTTTAGTTGATTTTCAATCATACGATTTAGTTAGGCAAAACATGCTAAACAACATACAGATCAATTTCTCGACTCTTAATTGAGCAAGCACATTTGACAATACTTCAGAAACCTTCAAACCTCTCCCAGACGGACAGAGATATGGATCAGAAGAAAATTACCTCAGAATGCAACTCCCGCATTATCTCATACATGTCAAGGAGAACAAACAGCTTTTCAGGGGATCGTTTGCTTTTGGCAATAGCATCCCCAAAACTGAGCAATAATTCGACACTGCTAGCTGTAACTTCCGCAAAACATTGATCCTTGAGAGAATCAATGCCCTCGAATATTTCATCACAGACTCTTCTCTCACCAGCAAACAAAAGCTTAACCTGTTAAAAGGAGAAGTTAGTCAGTTAAAGGTCAGACATACTAGACACAGATTTGCAACACAAAGCTTACAGCGATCCGCATGAAATGTATCCAGTTTCCAATCTTGGCCTCCAACATTTCCCACTGCATTTTCTGCACATCATCCTTGGTAAGTTTTTCCACCCCCAGTTTCTTCAAGCTCTCCTCTAAGACTGAGGATCGAGTATCTCTGAACAATATGTTCAAAGCATAGTCAGATGCTGTCTTTCTTGTCTCAAAAGATTCACAAAGAAGAAGCCAAGTGATAAAGGCAATAAAAATATACATTTACTTGAGCAGTGTGTAACTGTTACAGACAGCCTGTTGCTTTCAGTTTCATCCATATGTAACAGTTGGCTTACAATAGAGTAGACGTACAGAACTTTTAAACTAAAGCAAGAGTTTCAAAAACAAATTGACGATGCCTAACATAACTTTTTGAACTGCCTAGAAGGTGGTAAATACAAATAATGGAGCTAGAAGATAAACTACTAGTCATTGATAAGTTGCAAACCATTGTGAACTACTACATCCTTAGATATTCAGGCATTGATATGCTCTCTTTTCAACTGGATTTTGCACTAGCCATCACACATCACAAAGTTCATATTAGTATATTACTCGTGATCAAATCCATATGAGAATAAATGCGATGACTGAAACTGCAAATGAAGAATGGAAAAAGCAAATATTTGACAAACATTTTAAAGTGGAAATCTGGAAATTATGTATTCTCTAATTCCGCCATGGAAGTTACTTTCGGAAAGGTTTCAAAGACAACTTTTTGTATTGAGCGGACTACATATACACTTTAAGAACATGCAACAATAAGAAGACGAGCAAACCATACCATATAGAGTTAAACAGCATAAGTACAGTAGAACAAGCGCAGGACAAATATGTTATCCCATTTAAATCAACAAACTAAATCAACCTATGTTGCCCTATGTTGAAGCTGTCATGCTGACTATAAATAACCAACTATCCAACTGAGATACCATCTAATCCTAAAAAGATCAAAGATGATGTCATTACCTGTAAATTTTGAGCAACTGCTGATGATGCCAAGCTTGAAACATTTGAGTTGCTAAATTATGCAGCAAAGGAAGAATTCTAGGAGGTATCAGTGTTGGGGGTGTGTAAACAGCATTCTCTGAGGTTCTATTTTCCAAGTCATGGTGATTCTTATAACCAGAATCTGCCTGATCTTCAGATGATGGACGTAATGAGTTAGGGAGGCCTTCAAAAAGGCGATCAGGTTCAACAGGCTTGCTGTTGTCAAATACAAAGGTAATAAGTAACCGTAGAGTGAGCAGTCTTCCAGGCAAGAAAAATGAAGTATCAATATGCAAAAGCATGCATTATAAACCACCAAGGAAGGAAAACAGCGTAAATCAAGCACCCAAGACAGGTGAAGTAATCACTGACAAAAGATAGCAGCCAGAGCAGGCGATAAGGTCGAGCACAAGGGGAGAACTGAATGAGAATCATTATCCTTAGCTCAAAATATTCCAAAGTTTTCCCAGTGTAACTCCTAAACCTAAGAGAGCTAAACTATAGAGACCTTGCATTGCCCATTGCAAAAGCCTTTTTGATGCAGTAAGGAGTAAGGACCCGACCATACCTGTACGATGCCAATAGTTGCTTGAACTCTTCTTCTAGCTTTGAAACAGACTTAGCTAGTAAACCTTTTGCATGGCTGACCACTGCATCACTATTCCTAAAGTTTTTGTAGTTTCCAAAAACCTTTATGATATTTCTCATCTGTTCAATAGCTTCCAGATAGCTTTCCAGGTCCTCATGTGGCCCTTTCATTATTTTAGCCTCTGCCTGCAAGTCATGTTCCTTTCTTAGTTTTCCATTCACAAGGAAACAAATGGTCAAAAACATAACATCTTATCAGAGAACTTGCGACCAGAAATGTGAAAAAGAATGCAACTGCATGTAATATGTATGACTATAACGAGTGATACCAGTGGCAGTATATGCCTCAAAGGCTCAAACCTAGAGAAGGAAAATAGAAAGAATAAGGGTCTGTTTGCCCAGAATATTAAGTCTAAATGTTACTATATGAAATAAAACAAAAGGATTAATATTGATGTGTAACCTTCAAATCTTTTTTATGCATGCATAACGAAGCCGAATATAATCATGATATTTATTTAATGTGGACATATGATAAAAATTAGTTATGATATCACAAAATTTCACAATTTTGATTACTCATCTAAAATAGGGGCGGAATGTATAGTTGTTTCCATCGTAGAGTTCTAAATTTCTAATCAACGGGATGATGATTTCAGAATTTGAAGGTAAAGGATGATCATGTCCAAAACTTTCATGTGCTGAAATAAAATTCTATATGAACACTTTAAGTCACTACAAGTATGAAACATTTGGACCAAAGGCCTGAAAATTGCACAATACTTGGTGGTATAGTAGAAATTGGGGCCATGCAACAGACAGTGTCAGCAAGGGTGCATCAGGAAGAGCAATGACATATATTGAGATGGAGGCAGCTTTCATGTCAGCTGGCGGCACTGATAATGATGGATTGGGAAGGGAAGGGAAGAAAGAGTCTAGTGCAGAGAAAGGGAAGGACACACCAAGACTGGATACAGCAGCATAGTAACCATTTTTCACTCATTGCAAATAGTTAATTTTCTTTAAGGAAAGGGTGATTAGTAACATGAGAAGAAAAGGAAAAAATTACGGGTAGATTACACAAAACCACCCATAATGTAGGCCCCTATGCATGAAACTATATGCAGAAAAACAAAATTGCACTTGACCAACAATAAAAGCAGTGCATTAGTGTTTCACCACCTGAACTAAGTTCCTTTCAAAAACCATTTTACCGTTTAGTTTTCAGAATAGTACCTCAAGGTGGTGAAATGCTACCAGACCAAGTATTATAGGTTTTTACATGCAATTTCCTTTGCAACAAATGGCTTCGAGCAATTGAGCAAAAAAACTGGGTGGTTTTCATGGTTTACCAATATTTTATTATCTAAGTCAAAACTCGAAAGCCATTACTGAAGTGATTAAATCTTCAAATGAGAGTACAATGATTGAAAGGGAGAAGAAGAGCCAATCGAATCATGATTCTTTATATGATGGACTAATTCCGATCCCTTCCCTATCTACCATAACTTCTAGTCAATTGGATTACTAAGATTGACTAATTCTGATTTCTGATCAAGAATTATAAACAAAATCAAAAAGATGTTTGAAACATTTTATAATCATCCTTTTTTTTAGTTCCCTAGACAGATATTCTTATTTATATTTCCTATATTAACAAACTGGCCATATATGTTGGAGCAATATAGCAGATTTTACATATTAGTAGATTAATAGACCACCATGAACCACGGTTCGTATTTGATGTCATAAAACCTGCAACCAGTATCCATGGATATCTGATGTAATGGCCATGTAGATGTAGATCACCAAGCCACAACAAATATTAAATTTCGGACTATAGAAAATCCCTTCATTCACGGAACTCAAGTTTTATATTTAGCCAATCGTGTCAAAATCCAATTACCCTCTCGACCAATTTAGGATTTTAGGAATGATAGCAAAAATAGGAGTAATCTGGACTAAAATATAAGCAGTATAAAAAAAATAAGAAAACGGAGACAATTGCAATTTGCAAAGCTTAATTTATCAAACGCAAATAATGATAATCATAATAACCTGACGACAACGATCGAATTCAGTCATAATGATCTCTGCAGACTTCAAAGTCTTGTCAATATTCTCGTTAGCCTTCCGAATCGCGTGCGTCCTAATCTACAACCAAACACAGAGAAAAACCCCAAAAATCAGCGCACCAAACCCCAAAAAAGCCTTCAATTAGGCTGCAGAAAGCCAAGAAGCAAGTACCTGGGTTGGGCGCATGGCAGTTTCTAGGGCGGAGAGACGGTGGTCGAAGGATCCCAAGATCGAGACCACTTTCTCCGTAATCGCCTGGCTCTTCTGGAGCGACTCCCTCATGAAAGCAGCTCTCTCGCTCAGAGTGTCCTTTCCTCCACCCGCCGCCGCCTGATGCGCCGCCGGTAACCCCATCCCGGACAGTTTTCCCTCTCTCCTTTGGGAAATTTTCCGGCGAGGGGAGAGAGATCTGCGGTTTCTTGTCTGAGTGAACTTCTCCGCAAGTTACTTACTCACAACTTCACAAGGGGACGAAACTGAGGAGAGGGGGGGAAATAAAATGTTAATTTGACGAGTGAAGCGAAAGTTTGACGCATTTGAGAGGAATATTGATTTATTGCCTGTCTTTGAGAAAACGGTAAGACGTTGACAGAGTGGCAAATAATTAGGTATCTCAAATATATTATTTTTATTTCTTATTTGCAAAATCATATGAAATGTGTACAATGAATTTAAGCAGCAGTAAATGGTATCTTTTTATTAGAAGTTTTAGGGCATGATATCCGGTTATGTAGGACGTCCCAATCTTAATACTTAATGTATCAACCAAATATTAGATGTGATTACTGTTATAAACTTATAATGTGTCTTCAGACGTCCCTTTTATTTTATTTTAGAACTTTTCTCCCTACATCAAACACCAACCATACCACTTTAACAAAAAAATATACATATATCTATATAGATTGCATTGATACGTAGATTAGAAATTCAAGAAATCCTAATCGTGGTTCATTGATTTCCACATTTAGTTGATTAAGCAAAATACAACTTGTGATGTGTGTGCAATCATTGCACAACCTCAATATAACTACAGAAATATTATATATATATATATATAGATTTAAGATCAGGTGAAACGGCCTTTTAGAGTAAAACGGAATTACAATTAAGAACTTTTAGATTAGAATCAAATCAATGGTCCATATTGGATGTAAGAGGGTACACATATTATACAATAGGAGGCACACACCCGATTGAAATAAATCAACGTGATTTTTGAGATATTCTTAACCGAGATCGTTCACTTTCCATTTTCACATTCACACAATCTCCCCTAATCTCTCTTCATCTTCAACCTCTCGAGTCGTCTTTGTCTCCCCAATTTCGTCTCACAGTCATCGACATCCAAACCGACAGGATCAGGAAGCTGAAGAGGATCAATCCCTCTGTTTCTCTCTCTTTTGTCTCTTGGTTCTTCATCCACATGCCGTCTCAGATTCACAACCAATTTCTTTCAAATTTTTTGGTTGCAGATTTTAATTCTTCTCGACGATGACTCCTCCGCCGTCGGACTGGCCGACCTGGAAGAGCGACGGCGAGATCGAGAGCCGCTGGCCGCCGGCGGAGTGGAGGATCTACGCGAATCGTGGTTCGCTGATCTGTTGAATTTGGGGGCAGGGTTCGCCGGCGCGGGTCTGGTGTGGTCGCGGGTGGTGGCGAGGGGGATGACTCCGACTCCGGCGTCTCTTCAGGATTGGTTCGCGATGTTGTTTTTCTAGGTTCGAGATGGAATCCAAGAAGCAGAGAATCGAGGTGAAGAGAACGAAGTTGAACAAATCAGAGAAGCAAACCAGAGAAGGGGAGAAACCAAACATCAATTCCTGGTAATTAATTTACCAATTTTACTAGTTCAAGATTCTTCTTTTTTCCGAATTTCGTTAACTAATTAATTAATTATGCTTATCCATGTTGAGGAGAAACTGCGGTTGCTTATCCATGTTAGGTAATCTTACCAAAAAAAAATCCATGTTACCTAGTAGTTTTTATGCATATACTTGGAATATTTTTCGGAGAGATGTAATTGTGCTGCATCAAGTGTGCGCACTTAAAGATTCTGATTAGATTATAAATAAAGGGATTGATTTAGTCTTTAATATAGGGTGAACTAAATTAGCAATGATACTTGCTAGTGATTTGAGATGAAGACAAATCTTTGTACTCTTCTTGGTATGAAATTGGTTGAAACTATGTCAAAAGTTTTACTTTCTGTCCACTGTTTGATTTCATAAAAAAATTATCTTTTTGTTTAGGTTTGTTTCCCCAACTTACTACTTTAGTATTAAACTCTGAATATTGACACTGTTTTTATGAATATCGACTACTTACTTGTATGACTATACGTACAAATTACGTGAATATCATCACATATGGAATGAATATCGCTATTATAGTATTCAATTTGCTTGTTGATGGCGTTGTTTGTACTATTTCCAATTGATATTCAAATTGTATGATGTGATATTCATTATAATGTTGTTCATATTCATGAGGTTTCATGCGTTGAATAGTCGATATTCAAAATTTATGATGTGATATTCAATATAATGTTGTTGATATTCATTATAATAATGTTGATATTCAGGTTGATCGTACGACTGTGCGACCCAAAATTGACGCGACAATGTCATTGTTAAACCTTACCGCCATGAATCAAACCTTCGAAGATATTGGGTAGTGATATTCGTGTAGTTAGGTGATGATATTCATGTACTTGGGTGACTATATTAATGTAATTGGGTGGTGGACGATATTTACAAAATGGGTAGTGATATTCACAAATTGAGTGGTGATATTCATGTAAGTGAATTTGATATTCATGTGATTAATTAAGATATTCATGTAACTTAGTGTGATATTCATATTATTAAGTGGTGAAATTCATGATTTAAGTGATGATATTCACATTTTTAAGATATTAAATATTCACTTATTAAACAGAAATCGATATTCAAACAAACATGAACGATATTCATTAACAAATATCGATATTCGTGAACACATTAACGATATTCACGAACCCTGGAAAATCATTAAACGAGGAGAACAAATTTAAATCTTTACGAATTTAAAATAATCCTCCCATTTAAATTTTAAATATTTGAAGAATCTCATTCTCTCTCCAATCTGCAGATTTACCATATTTTGTAGGAACAACTTCCTATTTTGTAGGAACATATTTTCGGCAATTCAATAAATAAGGTAGGATATTCAAATCCGGTGTCTTGCATCCCCATGTGGCTTTTTTGTTCCATCAAATCCAGCCATTCAAAATCTTCAATTCAACGCTCCTTAATTCTACTTCCGTTTTACCATAATTGTCGTTTTACCAGAGCGCGCCCCTATATATATATATATAAAAGCCTGATGCCTTCACCAAATCGAAAGTGTCATATTGAAGAGAATTATCGTAATTCTCATAGTTTTTTATTAATCAAAGTTATATAATACCGTTTATCATTTATTTCTATTGAAACTATATTATATCAATAAAAGATAATCAAATTGAATATATAATCTAATATAAGAAAATATTATCCATAACATTAGCGAAAAAGAAGGAAACGTGAATATCATATTATATCAATATATTATATCAGAAAATATAAAATTCAACATACTAAAGAAAAATAAAGTATTTTAATAAAAAATGTGTAACTTTTTATACAATCGGTGTAGGGCCAATCCTAAAAAAAAAGTGCAAAAGATTTTTTTTCCAATTCTAAAAATGAACCCCTAAACCCTGAAAACACTCCCTTTTGGAAACTCCATCCTTAACCCTGAAACCCTACCTCTCGAGTGGCCGTCGCCGCCGTTCATCAACAATCCCTCTCAGATCTCTCCCCTCGACCACGATTCTAGAACCAAAGATCATCATGCTATCAACCACGCTCAACAATTCCAGGGAACCTTCCTTCGTCTTTCGTGGGATTCGGGCTCTCTTGAGGGTCTGTTCAAAGGGCGGAATGGAAACAATCAAGGTTGGAACGGCTCGGCCTTTTCTGTGTTTGCCATAGGAACTCGGAGAGATGTTCCTCTAGGCCTGCGGGGAAGAGAAGGGAGCGTTTGGGTGGAGGTTGACCCTCGCCGGCCAAGGCGCTGCTCGCCTATCTCGTCCGGACTGCGGGGCTTCCTCGGAGTCGCGGGAATGGTGGAGAGTTTCCTTGGAGGGGATTGACTCCTCGCTTTGGAGCCTTCATTCTCCTCTCGTCTCTTGCCGCGAGATCCTTCCTGCCGGTGCACGAGGTACCCTCTCTACTCCTCTGGATTTGGAGCTGTGGAATTTTTCAAGAGTTAGATCCAGGTGCACCCATTTCTTTCTTCTTTTTTCCCTTTGTCTTCCTGTGTTTTTTAGTCCTTTAGACTATCTTTTTCATTGCTTTGTTTCTTTCCTACACTCTCTAATTTTGAACAATGATTCCTTGGACCAAGATTTTTTATTGAACAATATTGCTTCTACTAGCATGTACTCGTTGAGCATTGATAATATTACCTTTGAGATTATGCAGTTTTGGTATTTCCCTGAGGGATTGCATATCCAACAGTTTGGAAACCATCCTGTTATGTTGAATCGAAACAATCTTTTGAACCTTGACCCTCTGAACAAACAAATTGGGAGATATATATCTTGGATATATGATCTCTGGGGGCCAAATTATGTTTTTACTAAAGATGCAGGTTTGCTTATTTTGCAGTCCTTGTACGTGTCCAGACATTTTACTGATTCACCAATTAATTCTAAATGTGAAACTGATAGTTTTTTCCTTAGTGTTGTTGCACACTATGTGAAAAATGATCATTTAATCCCCTTCATATCTTATAATGTGATGTGGACTCTGAACCTTGATGAGAAAGCGAGAATTAGGATGCTTTGGCATGTTAGATGCTTGCTTTCTTCTATAGATTTATGCCTCACTGACATGGGAGACTTAGTCTAGACCTCTGACCCTTTCTGCTATTTGTTATCTGTAGTGAACCATTTATGCTTATGTTATTTCTGTTGGGCAATCTGGGGTTTTTTTCCTGCTCTTGATGCCTTGAATCTGTTACAGGAACATTCAAACCTTGACCATTTATCCCATCATGTTTCTGATTGGGAATTCAAAGTGTTGTTTTTCTTTCTAAACTGCAGGAAGTTGACTTCTAACTTTGCTCATAACTGTGAACCCTATTCTGATCAATACTTGCTTTTTACTCTCATTCATTGGCTGACAGATATCCCTTACTTTGAATCTCAAAATTTGACTAATGTTGATATGTGTGATAATGGCTTTTATTACACCCGAATGCTTGCTAACTCTGATGCTATGGTAAGCTGTGATGATAGTTTCCATCTTCTTCTTCCTGGCTCAAACCAGATTGAACCTTTGAGTTGCATCTTGCATCAAATTTGTGGTACTCTTGCCTTCTTTAAGGTATACTACCCTTTCCTTCCTTTTATTTGCTACTGTAAAATTACTAACAGGATCCTGGTGATGTTGTTTTTAATACATGCTAATAACAAAGATCCAATTCCACAAGAAATGGAGTCTGAAAAGGCAGTGATTTGTATATCTATTGGGAAAACCTCCCCCTCGAAAACAAAGCAAGATATGAAAAACTATCCCATGAACAAACTTGTCTGGAGTTTCATCTCCATGAAAAATCGCTTCAAAGAAAACACAGGGTTCCATGATCATTTTAATGTTGCCTCTTGTATGCACGAGAAGTGCTTTTTACATATTGAGCTCAATGATTGTTTTAAAAATTTATGGAGTTTTAACTCCACTAACAATCATGCTCTGAACCTTCTTTGTATTACTTTACATGTGAACAAACATGAATATAAATACGGGACTTTGATGAAACCCCTTACCCTATCACCCTTTAATATGATGCATTATAGATATCTCTCATCTGA
The DNA here is from genome assembly GCA_027886185.1 of Rheum nobile. Taxonomy (NCBI): domain Eukaryota; kingdom Viridiplantae; phylum Streptophyta; class Magnoliopsida; order Caryophyllales; family Polygonaceae; genus Rheum; species Rheum nobile. The sequence goes on from WOAB01000167.1 coordinate 1,814,925, forward strand.
TTCTGGCATTCTTTCTAGGGAGAACCCCTACAGATTTATCTTTGCTGATCATAGTATGTTGTATCACTTTTGGTATAAATATTGTTTGATCACTGAGAATGCACAATCAATCCATTTAAAGGATTTGAGTGAACAAAATCGTATTAGATTAAAGAAACTTCATTTTGAAATCATATATAATAAAAAAGACCTGGAATTGCCGTGGTATTGGGAAGAAAACGTTTTGGATGGATGTTGAATCTTTCTGTAAAATTGAACGAATACAATTACTAGCACTTTTTGAAACAAGAACAAACAAAGAGCCTAGTGAAAAAGTGTGGAAAAAAGCGAGATTTGATCAATTCTATTGTGTCCCGGCTACGGGTTTCTCGGCTGGCATTTGTGTAATGTGGAAGACCTACCAACTTACAAATGAAATCCTAAAAATTGACCAAATTGAAACAAGATTTATCAGCATCAAGTATACAAACCTGCTCACGAACATATAACTTATGTTAATCCTAACTTATGCTCCACCAAATGAATCTGCAAAGAATGCATTCTGGGACGGACTCATTCCCTTTATTAAAAATTATTCTCTTCCGTGCATTATTATGGGAGATCTAAACGAAATACAAGACCCATCTAAAAAATTAGGTGGTTTAATACCACCTTTGACAAAATTTGCAAGATTACGACATCTTAAGAATGAATGTGAACTACTGGAGACCCATATTCAAGGAAACATCTATACTTGGCGAAAGAACATTACAGAAATAGATAACATATATGAAAAACTAGATAGGGTACTCATTCATCACCAAATCCTTCAATGGTACCCTAATATATGTACTAAACACTTTGCTTTTACCAGCTCAGACCACTGTCCCATCTCTATCGAGCTTGACTCAGCAATACCCTTTAAAAATCAACCGTTTAAATTTGAAAAAATCTGGATGACCAGAAAGGATTTTAGAAATGTTGTCAAACAAGCTTGGATAACTAACTACCATGGATCGAGATTGTATAATCTCATATCCAAAACAAAATTACTTAAGAAACATGCTAAGATCTGGAACAAAAGTACTTTTGGCAATATATTTACTCAGTTACAAACTATAGAAAAATAGCTCTCGGAAATCCAAACTGAGATCTGTACTTACCCTACAAATGATCTCATTAAAAAACAATTAAGAATCATGGGAAAAAAAGAAAAACTTTTGTGTTTCCAAAAAATTTACTGGAACCAAAGAGCTAAAGTTAAACACATCAAATTAACTGATATGAATGCTAGCTATTTTCACAAAATAGCAAGTGGGAGAAGAAATAGAAAATTCATAAAAGAAATTAAAACACAAGAAGGAACAAGTATTATTGGAGAAGAAAATATTAGAAATGAAATCAGAAATGATTTCATCAAAAGATTCAGAAGTGAGGATATGAACCAAAGACTATTCCAAGAAAATCTTGAATTAATTCAGACTAAAATTTCTACAGAGGACAATTTAGAATTAATAAGAAATGTATCCAATGAAGAAATTAAGAAGGTTGTCTTTAACATTGGCTCGGATAAATCACCGGGGCCCGATGGTATGATAGCAAAATTCTACCAAAAATATTGGGACATTGTAGGTCCTTCTGTTATTGAAGCAGTTAAAAGCTTTTTTCTTTCTGGGAAACTGCTCAAACAAATAAATCACACATTCATCTCTTTGATTCCAAAATATGACAATCCGAACTCTACTAATCACTATAGACGTATAAGTCTATGTTCTACAATTTATAAGATTATCTCGAAGATCATAACAACAAGACTTAAAGGAACCATGGAAAAATTAATCCACCCCCTTCAGGGTGCCTTTGTTGCTAACAAAGCCATTCAAGATAACATCTTGATTGCTCATGAAATCTTTCACTCATTCAAATCGAAAAAAGAAACTGAAGGCTTCATTGCCCTAAAATTAGATATGGAAAAAGCTTATGATAGAATTGAATAGAATTTCATCATTAAAATTATGGAAAAGTTTGGATTCCATGAAAAATTTATCAACTGGATAAAAGAATGCATTACTACGGTATCTTTCTCGGTGCTTGTAAACAACGAACCCATGAAAATATTTAAACCATCAAGAGGACTTCGACAGGGTGACCCTCTTTCCCCTTTCTTGTTTATTTTAGGATCTGAAATCTTTGTTAGAAAACTCCAAAAAGCTTCAGAAAGACCTCGTAATCCTCTAGGATTTCAAATCACTCAATAAGGATCACGAATTTCGTTTTTGGCGTTTGCGGATGACATTGTGATCTTCTCAAAAGTTAAGCAGGAAAACTGCAAGGAAATCAAGGATATCATTGATGAATATTGCAAAATATCAGGACAAAAAGTAAATTTCCATAAATCGGCTTTTCAAGTCACAAAAAAGGTTACCAACCAAAATAAATTAACAATACAAAGTACTCTTACAATCACAAATATGATATCTCTCGAAAAATATCTTGGTTGTCCTATCATTAATGGGGGAGTCAACTCGAACACCTTTGTTGACCTTTTAATTAGCACCCAATACCAATTATCTAAATGAAAAGCAAACTCTCTTTTCCAAGCAGGAAGAACAACACTAATAAAAACCATTCTGACTTCAAGACCAAACTATCTTATACAAAGTTTTATGTTACCTACACACACACACACAATGAACTTGACAAGTTAAATAGATCCTTTTTTTGGAACAAAGACAACTCCTATAAACCTCTTATAGGCTGGGAAAAAATATGTAAACCAACTCATCAAGGAGGTCTTGGATTGAGAAAAGCTAAAGACATGAATAAAGCCTTATAATTCAAATTACTATGGAAAATCCTAGCAGAATCGAATACTATTGGGTTAGAGTTGTTACTGAAAAATACTTGAAAACAAACCATATATTTCATTACGAGAAAAAAGAAAATTGCTCTTGACAATGGTCCAAAATGATTGAACTCATGGCTGAGTTCAAATCTGGACTAATCTGGCAAGTTGGTAATGGCAAAACAATCAAATTCTGGACGGATAATTGGGTTTTGAACACCCCTTTATGTGATACCATAAACTCACAATCAATCCTGAATAAGGATGCCCTGGTAGCTGAATTTATGTTGCCAAATAAAAACTGGAATAAGGATTTACTAGAACAATATTTACCATATGATTTAGCCAAAAAAATAACCTCGATCCCAATACCCTTAAATGAGATCCATGATAGAATGTACTGTAAAACTAGCAAAAATGGTTGGTTTTCTACAAATTCTGCCATGAAACTAATTAACAAAAACAAGAGTTATACTGCCTATGATTCTTCATCGATCTGGAAGATGGACACATATCCCAAAGTTAAAAACTTTGTCTGGAAAATAATGAAAAACGGACTCCAACAAAAGCTAGATTAGCAGAAAAAGGTGTAGCACCCCCCCCCGGGTTGTATACGTTGCAATGCTCATTTGGAGGATTTGAATAATCTCCTTTTCCAATGTAACCATACCATAAAAACAATCGAAAAAATGAATTATGATACATATGGAATCATCAGATCCCTAAACATAGGAAATAAAAAAATCAATGAAATCATTGAAGAAATTCGACAAAAAACTGATAGATCACAATTCATAGAATTAATGGTCTCCTGATGGGGCATTTGGTTTTATAGAAACCAACAAAGCTTTGGAAGAGCAAACGATGATGCCGACTCCATAAAGGATGTACCAATTTACATTAAGAAACAAATTGAGAACTGGAATAAGACGAAGAGCTGGAACCCTGACTGTTTAGCAGAAGACAAACAAAAAACTCATAGAACGAACATTGTTAGACGACCAACAAAGAAATGTAAAAAACTCCCGGATAATATTATTAAAATTAACACAGATGGATCCACCAAAACCAATGGTGAATCTAGTTTTTGTTACATTTTCAGGAACAATACGGGTAAACCAATCTTCCTCTTTGGGGATAAATGTGATATCTCAACCCCGCTAAAAGCAGAAACATTGGCAATAATAAATGCCCTGGTAAAGGCCTATGAATTAGGCATTACCAACATTCAACTTGAATGCGACAACCTTACCATTGTAAATATTCTTAATCAAATCTGGCACTGTCCATGGGATATTGAATTTTTAATTTCTGATATCCTATGTGTTTTACAACTGTTTTCTTCAGTGCATATTTCTCAAGTCTTCCGAGAAACAAACGTCGTGGCCGATTTCATCGCAAAGAAGGTCCAGTTGAGTTCCTTGGAAGGTTTTAGAGATAGTCTAGAATTTGTAATTCTCATCCGAAAGGATGCTATAGATTGAGAAACCGACTCTTCTGTGGTTTTTAGTCTAATTTTTACCTAATCAAAAAAAAAAAGTGTAAGGCCAATCCTAATACTTTTTTTTTTTTGATGAAAATCAATCCTAATACTTAGTAGGCCCTTGGACAAAACAAAGTTTAAGGACCCTTACCATATAGTTTTAGCCTATAAAAATACTTGCGTTTAATTAAAGAAAATGAGATTTTGTAATATTAGTAAGAACTAACATATGACAAGTTCAAATAAGGAAATATAGTTTTTTTTTTTAAATTAAATTGTAAATTTTAGTTAGAAAACGCTGGGTTAAAATAGTGAGACATATGTATAATTAATTAATTATACAAATTGGTTCATATCAAATAAATATCACGAGTTATAAATCAAGAAAAAAAATTGAGTATGCATTTTCAATTGACAGTTAGTATAAAAAAATTGATTACTAAAATAAATTAAATCTGGCTAATTCTATATATTTCTATCACGAATATTGATGGTTGATGATGGTGGGAAATGAGATTGAACCTCCCCATCACAGCATCACACTAATAATTTACATAGTGGGGGAAGGTAAACACTAAACAAGAACAAAGTAATGAACCAGATGGATAACTAAAGATAAATATGTATGATTTAGTTATACAAACGTCCTTTAGTTGCTAATATAATAGTATTCATTACTATATTGTAGTTAAGTTTTATTGTGCCTCCTATCTCTCTCATAATTGCGATTTTATGATTTTTATGAATTTATCCCTCCCAAATTCCGTTGTAAGCTTATTAAAGTATTTTTGATTTAAAGTGTGGCCTTCTTGTTTTTTATTTTGGTTAGAAAAAATTTCCTAAAAATAAGAAATCGCAGCATATTATAAGACATTGTTAGAAAAACCAATATATTACACAGATATATGTTCAATTCACAATTTCACATGCTTATACAGATACATATAAAAAACATTCAAACTCAAACATCCAGTTTTTTTTATTACAGTCCAAATAAAACCATGTTGATGGACAAACGAAGCACAAACAACACAAGCAACACCGTCTCAATCACAAGCAACACGTATGATACAGTCAAAGTGATCATCCCCTTCTTGTCACTGCAAACCCTACCTCTTAATCTTACAACACGCAGATGACAATGAAAACAGGAGACCAACTTCTTTAGCCAAGGATAACTTGCCCATTTGGAGAACTCCAAATGGTCATCATCAGGATGGATCATTGCTGGTTAACCGCATCGAAACCGAGGTTGATAAACCTCGACTCCATCCCGACCTTTCGAATCAAGCCTTGAGGAAGTCGCAGCAGCCATGATCATCGTCCACCACCACCACCGAGCTCGGTAGCTGGTGGTGGTGGAACCAATCAAGCTGTCTGCTGTAGAGAACGCTGGTTACCTCCGACCCGTACGGGTTCGACTTGACTTTGCTACTGGGCGAATTCAGGTTTCCGGTTTCGCCCTGGAGGACTTCGGAGCTCGAGGATCGAGACGGGTACGAGAATTGCTGATGATCGTGATGACGTGGCGAGGTTTTGTTTCTCACCGACGTCACGTTGTTGCCAGCTGTGTAGTTAAGGCTTTGAAGCTCCTTTGAAGTGAGGAATCGCCCGCCTGCGCCTCTTGGCCTCCGCATTGCGTGAAGGTGCCTTGATTCGTGAATGTAAGGCTGCTAAAAAAACAGTGCAAATCATTAAGCAAATGTAAAGTCCACAAATTCCAAATTTTAAGTTTTAATTATTTTCATGTCATGAGTTATGTTGTTATCTACTTGTGGTGTCATTGTTCGGGTTTGTTTAGTTAGCTCTTGATAAATAAATAAAAATTAAATGCTTTTTTCTTTCTATACACAATTTCCCATATTACATAAAATTCAAATTTTAAAAATTACTTTAAAAAAAATTCATTATAAATAAAACGGTTTTTCTATCTAACAATATAACCTACGTCCTTAGAAAAATCGTAAATAAAAGAGTTTTTATAAAGACTATTGCGAAACGGACCCTACGGATATTGGCTGCACTGAAATATTTATATATCAATGGTTCTATTCTTAAGGAGGTACTTAGATAGTTTCTTATATTTTTCAAAAGTCTGGACCGGAGACCGGACCTATTCGATCCGGTTTAGATTGGATTTTATTTTTAAAAAAATAAATTCTTGTTTAAAATCTAAAAAAAATATCTAAAAAATATTTATACTCTTAACTTATTAAATTAAGAAAAATATATATAAAAAAAACATATAAAATCCTAATTTATTTATTTTAATATATTTAAAAAAAAAACGGTCCACCGGTCCGGACCGGTTTTTTTCCGGATTTGGACCGGACCGGACCCGGATTAAGGGGAAAACATAGACCGGAGACCGGACCGTAATTTCACCGGTCCGGTCTTTTCCGGTCCGGTTTTCCGGTCTGGGCCACTTTTGAACACTCCTAGTTTCTTACATGAATACCCAATATATACATACCTTGTCTTTGGCTTGCCTAGCTTTCAGTTTCAGAACTGCTTTTGCTCGAATCTTTCTTCGACATAAGATCCGATGATACTGTTTTGGGTTCACATAGACCGTTCCATCGTCTGTTACCAGGCTCATTGGCAGCATCAGTGACCCCTGTCATCAGTCAAAACATTAGTCTGATGATATGTCATGTTATTTGTATAGACATTGCTTGAAACATACAAGTCGGATCATTTTTCAATCTAAATTATTATACAAATAAGGATTAATTGGCCGTAGAAACAAACCATGGATTGAAGCCCATAATCAGGAAATAAGCCATAGAGTTGATCTGGGTCAGACGAGTTTGTCATGGAGACCTGAGCAAAGGATAAAAGAGTTCTTTTCATCATGAACAATGATAAAGATTACCGCGTGAAAGAGGAAAACATACAAATTTTAGGACTTACTATTGGCTGTCCAAGCCGGATCTGAAAGTAGCCATTCTGTTGATGAGCCCCAGATGATGGATCTGTGGTGTTTCCTTGGTGATTCTGGGAGTCGTTTTCCTCCTCTGGGCTTGTTTTGTCACCTGAAATTAGCCACATCATATCACTAAGGATACCTTTATAACATACCAATATTGCATTTGCAAGCAACAGTAGCACACTAACACAAGATTTTACCATTAGAGCACCAGGCAAATCTCCAAGTTACAAAAGAAATCAATCATCTAACACATTGCTGATGGAACTTGAACTTGAACTAGAGCAAGTTATACATATGATATATCTATTCCAGTAAGGACACTACGATGTTGAATTCACTTATGTAAGTTAATCCTGCATTCAGGTTGTATGGATACAATTGACTTAATGTCTATGATTCCTACACTTTTTACGGACGAAAGAGATACTATATTTTAAGTTTAGATAAAAAGATGAACAGTTCATGCAACCTGAGTATGGCTGGGTTTTCTGTATGCTACACTGACATAGTTTTTTTTTTATTCAAGGACTTCCTAAGTTTTTGTCACAACAAAGCATGTCATGCAGCCTAGGAAAGTCAGGACTTATACTATTGCATACTTATCAAATGAGCTAACAAAAATTAAAATACATGAACATCATAGAGTATAAAATAGAGTGTGAGCAAGTCATATAAATATATATGCAAACACAGGTTGGACAAATTGACATACAACATAATCATATCAAGAATATATACACAGTACAGGTAATAACTCAGCAAATATAATCACAAACAAAAATAAGGTGATCAAGTTGATTACATTCTGTCCACATAACTCAGAAGTTGTAAATTGTAAGTAGTTCTTTTTTATGAACGCGGAGGCAATTACCATTCGATGAATATCGAGTGCTGCACTTGGATTTTTCACAAATCTTCTTAAGTTTTCTACATGCATAAAGCTCATCTCTTCATATTAGATTATAATTGAAACAATGAGGAGAAAAGAGCAAATAATGTTGTGCACAAGAATATATTGATTAATTTCAATCATAAAAAACAACCACACAAATACTGATATACATACAAGAAAAAAGAAGAAACCAAGTTAAAAAAAGTCCTAAAGTAGAGGCCTGCTGAACAACAAATTTTGTTGAATATAATTATAAACACAAATGAGATTCCACTATAAGTTTATAATTGCTATATAGCAAGGTTAGCTGAATTGACCTGGACGAAATAAAGCATGGTATTGTTGCATGATGTTATAGTTGCCCTAATGGCTTTATAATGCAAATGAACCAACTAATTGAGACAATATCATTTGATTCAGACATACATTGTTGTCCTAATTAATACATGAATCCAATAGATGCTTCACCTTTCAGCCACTGTCACTCATGCAAGCTAAAATCTAGAGTTTTAGAAACTTGAAGAATTGGATTATATAGTAGTACCTAGACCTGGCAAAAACCGACCCGACCCGAAAACCCGACCTGAGATTTTTAGGGTCGAGACCCGACCCGGAAGTCACTGGGTCAAGAAGGACCCGAATCCGAAGGACCCGAATCCGAACCTGAAGGACCCGACCCGAATAGTGAATCCGAGTTCGAGGGACCCCGTTATTTCACATATTTTATTTCATTTATATTAAATATTTTAAAATACTTTATTAAATAAGTATATAATATTATTTTTTAATATTATAAAAAATTGGGTACCTTCGACCCGCTGGATCAACCCGAACCCGACCCGCAAATTTTATCGGACCTGATCGACCCGAACCCGATTTGACCCGAACCCGACCCGCCCGACCCAATTGACAGGTCTAGTAGTACCTAAGATGCATGTGTGCTAGAAGCTCATATTTGGATGAGTGAGTTTCTTGGCTAAGCCCTATCAAGAAACATTGTTATAGATCATTTCCATCAACACATTTTTAGGTGTGAGTGCATGACTATACCATGGTTTAAGCCTAAAAACCAGTAAAGCAGAAGCATTTTTTTACTAGCTAGTGATCATATGGCATGCTGCAAAAGTTCCAATCAAACTATATATGTACCTGAGAATTTCGAACTAGCAGATCCAAGCTTATGCATTACTCGTTCTGAATGCTACAGAAATAGAAATCCTATCTTATCTAGAGCAAAAAAAATCACTTAACTGGATTAGGTATTGCTATTTTACTGCATGCCCTCCAGTAATGAACTATGTATTTTCTCAGGTCCATTTTAAAGCTTATTTTAGTAAAACTAATGATATACTACTAATACCAGAAAAGAACCTTTAGTATCAAGATAAAAGTCACTAATACCAAAGGAAGATTTCAAAGCATGCTATAAGTTCTTCACTATACAAATTGAGACCTATGACAACACTAATATGTGTCAAAATAGAAAGAAATAAACAATGACAAGTAACAACCCAACACTTGAAATGGTCCATGTAAAATTTTCCTCACTTGACCTTTTTGTTCAAGTACTTTCAAAAGTGGTTAACTTGACCCTTTTGGTTGAAACCAGCTGGACACCGATAAAGGGCTAGCCTGGAAAGAATAAAATTGGGATCTAGCTACACCATTTATGATATATGGGATTCCAAAAGTGGTTAACAGTTACTACTTGGACTAGCAGATGAGATCTATCAAGTACATGAAATTATAAGATGTACTGCTGTACTCAGAATCTCAGTATTACCCATTTTTGCCTCTTAAAATCTAGCTCTTCTTCAATCAGACAATTTAATAGCTCAGTTTTGTAACTCAGCAACCAAACAATGATATTTTTTTCCATAAAGGAAACACCGGCAAAATGATACATTTAATTGCTAACAACAAAAGAAGAATTGAATTAGGCAGCATGTTTAATTACCTGCAGATTTTTGGTGGTTTTGGCTAGCACCTAATTGGCTGAGGCAAGTGTTGGGATTCAGATGCTGGTTATACTTGTAGTCATCAGTAGTTTGGTGGGGTGGTTGTAACCCTGATGGGACCCACCATGGGCCAGGCAAAGTTTGGACCTGAGCTAGCTCAGCATCAGGATTCAGGACAAACCCAGCAGCATCCTCTTTGGTAAGGTTAGCAGGCTTCAGCATCTTGATTCTTCTAGGAGCCTAGTAACCTGAAAATTTTGAAGCCCAAAGAATTCATCATATTCAGACCCATTTGGTGATAGAATTACTCAAAAGAACTGAAAACTGTGTTCACCCACAACTGTTTCCCCAGGTGAAAAACCCAAACAGAAACACGCAATTGGAAAGAGTGAGTATCTGTAAATTTAATGTTACTGAGGCCATAAAGTTCAAAATAGTGCCGACTAATTCTTTCATCAGAGTTCATTTCGTGTTAAGAAAACCCTCACGGAAATCGTACATCACTTGAAAGTAAAGCAAACATCCAATTGAAGAGAGGGGTAGCTCCAAAATCGAAAAAAAGAAGGTACTGTACTAAAAGAAAACGCTAAATCATGGGTACTTGAGAAGAAATTCAGTAAAAACCCAATCCAAAACATGCGTTGAAAAATGGGACAAGAGAAAAATCAAAGAAGAGGGGCGCCAAATAAGCAAATTAACAATGAGCAAAGTCAAGACAGAAAGAGATCTGGAAATTAAAGGGATTGGGGGGGGACATACTTTGAGTTGTGGTGAGGGCGCCAATAGCAGCGAGACAGAGGTAGTAAAAATTGGAAGAAGTTTTGATTGGTGAGATCAGTCTAACTGGTACACTCCTCTCATAAACCCTTGTTTCAAGGAAGGAGACATGGAGAAAGAGAAAGAGAGGGACGAGCAAACTAGAAAGCCTATTCACATTTCACACAAGCAACGGAGCAACCAAAAAACTAAACAAAAAGGAAGACGACAGACAAGAGTTGCCCAGGCTGAGTGGCCAATACAACTCCGCTTTCATGCGCTTTTTATTGGATTTTTGATGCATCAATTATCTCATGGATATCCAACTCTTTTACTTTATATTATACTACGGAGTACTACTTATATTTAAAAATATTTACATATTATAATTTTTTAAAATATATAATTTAATAATTATCCATCTATATTTGGTCAATATTTCTAAAGACTTTATTTTGTAAAAAGTATTTATTTTTCACATTTTACAATTTCTCGTATCACCAATTTTTTTTTAAAAAAAAATTCACAAAAATACATTATAATTCATAAGTAAAAAAAATTGTATAAAGACACTCACCAAACAAGATATAGCATAGAAAGTGTCAATATGGTGCAATTTCCAATAACATACAAGATAATTTATCGATAAATTATTACCTAAAATTATAAAATAACAAGTATTTTTTAGTAAAAATCAAATAAAATGACACTTATTACTGAACAGATGGAGTATAATCCAACCTTCATAATATTTAAAGATACTAACACATATATAAAATTACTAGACACAACGTTTAAGAACATTATTAATTACATATCAAATCTTATACTTTTTCTCAATATTCTTACAAATTTAATGTCCATCCCACTTTTTATCAAATGAATAAAGAGTTTAGAAACAAAATAATCAATAAAAATAAGTTGTAATAACAAGGATACAAATATGGTGAGAATGGATGCTCCCGCACGAAGGTAAGAATGGTACACACTACACATATACATAGAGATAAAAAATTTAAGGACTTTGAGAACTCATGAACATACAAGCAAAAACTCATATACTTTGAAAACTCATGCACATATAGTAAAAAATCTAAGTATATATAGACAAAACCTTATACACTCCCTAAACCTATGCACATACAACTTGTATGTACACATTTGCACGTTCTCACATGAGTCCTCATTCGTACCCAAACCTTTCTCCAACAACAATTAATGTTTATATTTTAGAATTTGTTTGGTGAGTGTATTTATAAATAATTTGTTAGATAAAAAATAATTTTTTGAAGAAAAGTATTTTTTTTTAATTTGAAATTAAATGCTATGAGAAAGTGTATAAAAGGGGGAAAATATTTTTTATAAATAAAGACATTCAATCAAGGCCTTAGTTAAGTGTCTAAAAAACTTAACATAACATAAAAAACTTGAAATTCAAATGATAATTTGGATCGGATGGAGTTAGTAAGTTTCTAACATAACATATAATATAAGTTTGAAAGTGCGGAGGATTTAAATACACTCCAATTTTTTTTTCTATTTGTACTCTCATGTAATACATGTATATAATGAGTATTAGAACCAATCTCCTTTTAATTTTTTTAAAAAAATTATACTTACAAAAAATTAAAATAAATATTTTCTACAAATAATATTTAAAATAAATATTGTTAAAAATTAATTGGTATGCACCATAGGACTAGGCACGAAGAGTGATGGCTCGGTGGAGCGAGGCACGAAGAGTGATGCACCAATTTTTTTTTCTATTTATACTCTCATGTAATACATGTATATAATGAGTATTAGAACCAATCTCCTTTAATTTTTTTTTTTAAAATGATACTTACAAAAAATTAAAATAAATATTTTCTACAAATAATATTTAAAATAAATATTGTTAAAAATTAATTGGTATGCACCATAGGACTAGGCACGAAGAGTGATGGCTCGGTGGATCGAGCGAGGCCGTAGCGTCGACATCAGAGGGATAGACTCGAAGAATTCGAGTGGGGTGCCGTAGCGTCGGCGGCGGAGGAAGAGAGATGAGAAGTAAGAGGGGTGACGCCGATCTAAGAGATTGGAGGCAAAAGCTCTCGACAAATGGTCTTAGATTAAAATGTAGTATAACCTAATACATGTAATACCCCTCATTTTAATAAAGAGTATTTTGATAATTTTCCTAACTCCCGTATCACAAACCGGATTAATTTCAGAGAAGTTCAGACACTCTGTAATTTGTTTGATCTCTGTAATATTTTCCTGAGTGGTATAAAATACATTCGACGTATTTTCGGGGCTTAGAATACTCATTCGGGTACAAAGATATTAACCGGATACGAATATATTTAACCCGGGATTAAAAACTCGTACCCGTACTTAACCCGAACAAAGGAGGACAAAAGGCACAAATTTTTGCCTTGACCGCACCCGCGGTGGGCTGGCCGCACCCCGCGGTGAAGGCCATTTTCTGAGGCGGTCAGGTGGAAGCTCGCCGCACCCGCGGTGGAGCCACCGCACCCCGCGGTGTCTGTAACACCCCCAAAACTTAACCCTTTTGGAAAGGTATTACCGCCAGTGACCCCAGTGTTCCTTACCGAGATCACCCAAGGCTTTACCAAATAAATACAATTTATGAAATGCAATTGATACACAAAGATCAAGCAATAAATTCCAAAACATAACATTGTTGAGGAAACAAGAGTTACGGGATTACAACCCAATCCCGAATAGGTCAAAACATAGTTTAAACCAAACACAGCGGAAGACTAAGAAAGTAAGTTACAATCGGAGTTATTGTCCAAAGGATCATAACCTGATTAAAGAAATAATTAAAACATTCAAAAACCACCGCCGACTCCATAGTCCTTCTAATCTTCCGAGCTACTTCTTAACTGATGTGCCGAATCGAACGGATGACATCAGCCAACCATGCAAGGGAAAACATTGGTTGGTTAGTCTAACTGAATAGACTAGCAAGGGTACAAAGCAGACTGGTTCGAAGCAGTCATATTAGGTTAGACTCATCGCTTATCGGATAATAACCGATAACGGTAGTCAACCATCATATTCCTACTGGAATAAACAAGAGGTATACACAAGAGAAGATTATGGAAGACTGAATCTTCACAGAAATCGACTCGAAAGAAGACTCCAACGGAAATGAGTCTTTAAGGAAGCAATGACAAATCTGGAAAGTTACAGAATCATTCAACCATGATTTAAAACTGACTGAGATGCTTCGGTTCACGACCAACCTCATCGCCTACAGCGAATCCAGATTGGAAAGAGAACGTACTACATTCAAGTCAAGACGAGTTTTCCTAGCTGCACTGAACTTAGCTGCACTACTCGCCCAAGGTGTATTAATTATGTGCGTCAAGGTAGCACTTATCTGATTTATGTTTCAAAAACACACATCACGTTATAGACTTTTACATGTGTACCCCACCAATGGGACGACACATCTTAGTATACGTTTCGTCGAGAGTGACGTATACCGAAAGGTTCGTGACACCAGCTAAATGTCCTGTCTCTACACACATGTGTAAGAGACCGATCATGATCATAGAATAGTACCAGATGGGGACGAGCCATCCCGATACCAGATTATAAAGAAACGACTGGACAGAGTCCGAGTAACGTTCCTATCTAACAGTGCTAACTAAACAGTTACAGCACCACCACATTTACAGGATAAATCCACATAAAGGCCCGAAAGGCGATCACAGATAATAGCGTTGTTCTAACAGATATACAACCTATTATATGATTTTCAAAACAGTTTATCAAAACCGTTTCCAGACAAACATAATATTCATTCCAAATTAATTACTCAGATAAACTACTGATAATTAATGTAAATATGAAACGAAAGAGCAAGAGCGAACCGCCACTTGCCTTACTCCGCAGAATAGTCTAAAGACGTCACTGGATTCCGGGCTCGACACGGTATAGCTCTGACAGCACAACGACCTTCGAGTCGACCCATAAAAGGAACCCTAAGTTAGATCCGACATAAACAGTATGAATCTAAACACGGCGAAAGAACACGAAAGGAAAGACGCCACGACGACAACCGACCAAGCCAAAGCCACGAAGGCATTCTGGGCACTGGCGGCGGTCGCCGTTCTTGGCGGCGGTCGCCGTGAAGAACACGACGGTCGCCGTTAAGAACACAGCCGACTGAAACGAGAGAAAACTCACCCCAAAACACGAGCGGTTTGGCCTCCTTCGACTTGCTTTGGCTTCTAACCTCCAAGGCTAACCAAAAGCTTCACAAAGGCACTCTGGAAACACACCAAAGCAACACCGGCGAGACGTTCGAATTCCGGCGAAAACACAACTCCGGCGAGAGGCGAATTTGGCAGCGATTCGGGGTTGTAGATGACTTAAAACCCATGCCCAAGCTCTGCTATTTATAGGCAAACCCCAAGGAGTGATCTGCAAACCCTCAGACGCGGCAAACGACGCAACGGCGCGCCTCGAACGACGCCGACGACCATCGGGCAAAGCCCATTGGACAATCACGGCGGTCGCCATATTTTTGCCTGCGGCGAGCACGCGGCGGTCGCCGTAAATACGGCGGTCGCCGTCGTTAGGCCTGTCGCGGCCATCTAGAAGCTGACACGCTGACATCTCGGGCCCAACCACGGTGGTCGACGTTTCCCCCTTTTCCCGCCCATTCGGCTTTGAACGAGCATGACGATAAACCGGGATAAAAATTATCGTACGCGAACGACAATTTAAAATTCAAGGCACCTTGTCTGTATATTATTTCACTGAGAAAAATATTACAGATATAGAGCACATTACAGAATGTCTCAAGCTACCTGAATTAAATCCGACGTACACAACGGGTACTCGGGAAAATTCCATAATTCCCAAAATAACCTTACAAAAATACGGATATCACATCTCCTCCCCCTTACAAGAAGTTTCGACCCCGAAACTTAGGTCGCGAATAACTCGGGAAAACGCCTGAGCATATCTGACTCGGTTTCCCACGTCTCCCAAGTAACTTCTTCGGTCCCTGACTTGGACCACAGCACTCGTACCAACGGCACGATCTTGTTGCGCAAATGCTTCTCCCGACGCTCCAAAATACGCACGGGCAACTCTTCATAAGTACCATTAGCTTGAATCTCGATGTCCTCGTAACTAAGCACATGAGACTCACCTGGCACATACTTTCTGAGTAAAGACACATGGAACACGTTATGCACCGGGTGAGCCGATGGCGGCAACGCCAAACGGTACGATAGAGATCCCACTCTATCCAAAATCTCGAATGGTCCCACGTAGTAAGGGTTAAGCTTCTCACACTTACCAAATCTGAAAACTCCTTTGGAAGGCGACACCTTGACAAAAACCTTGTCACCGACCTCAAACTCGACAGTCCTGCGCTTCCGATCTGCGTAGGACTTCTGTCGACTCTGAGCGGTCAACATTCTTTGTCTGATCAAAGCAATGTCTGAAGTCGTCCTTTCGACCAACTCTGGTCCAAGCAGAATTTTGCCGGCATTATCGTCCTAACAAATCGGAGATCTGCATCTGCGACCATACAAAGCTTCAAACGGAGCCATCTTGATTGTAGCATGCCAGCTATTGTTGTATGTGAACTCAATCAGACTCAAGCTGTCCTCCTAGCTAGTCGGACGATCGAGCACACAAGCTCTAAGCATATCCTCCAGAGTCTGGATGGTCCTTTCAGACTGGCCATCTGTCTGAGGATGAAACGTTGTACTGAACCTCAACTCGGTTTCCATAGCCTTATGAAGTTCCTTCCAGAATCTTGACATGAAACAGCCATCTCGGTCCGATACAATGGTCTTAGGAATGCCATGTAAGCGGACAATCTCCTTCTAGTAAACTTCGGCTAGCTTCTGGGTTTCCCATGTGGTCTTGATGGCTATGAAATGAGCACTCTTTGTAAGCCTATCCACAATTACCCAGATAGCATCTCTCTGACTTTGAGTCTTGGGTAGCCCAGTGACGAAGTCCATGGAAATGTCCTCCTATTTCCATTCTGGCACGGGGAGAGGTAGCATCTCACCACCTGGTCTGCGGTATTCGATCTTGACTTTTTGGCAAGTTAAGCACTTTGCCACAAAGTCTGCTACGTCCCACTTCATGTTTGGCCACCCAAACTTCTTCCTGAGATCCTTGTACATCTTGCTAGAGCCAGGATGTACAGAATAAGCAGATGAATGAGCTTCTCTCATCACCAACTGACGAAGACCTTCTGTGTCAGGCACACAGATCCGATCCTGAAACCAAAGTGATCCATCATCCTGAACCACAAAACTAGGAGCTTTCCCATCCATCACTTCACTGCTTAACTTTACCAAGATGATGTCATCGACTTGCTTTTCTTTGATTTGATCCAACAGTGTAGCCTGAATCTCCATCATACTCAGGTACCCTCTACGCTGGTCATACAAGACTTCAATGTCGCATGACTCTTGGTTTAGCTTGGTCTGAGCAGTAAGTAGAGCAACCACAGTCTCGTGCGTTGTCTTACGGCTTAGTGCATCAGCTACTACATTAGCCTTGCCCGGATGATACAACAACTCCATGTCGTAGTCCTTGAGCAACTCTAGCCAGCGGCGTTGTCTCATATTTAACTCCTTCTGAGTAAATATATACTTGAGACTTTTGTGGTCAGTGAAGACTTGGCATCTTATACCATAGAGGTAATGCCTCCAAATCTTCAGCGCAAAGACAACCGCTGCTAACTCAAGATCATGGGTCGGATAGTTTTCTTTGTAAGTCTTGAGTTGTCTAGATGCGTAAGCAATGACTCTGTCCCTTTGCATCAAAACACAACCAAGGCCACACTTGGAAGCATCACTATAGACCACATAATCGTCATTCCCCTCTGGGAGTGCTAACACGGGTGCCGAGGTCAACCGTCGCTTCAACTCCTGGAAACTGACCTCGCACTTGTCATTCCAGACAAACTTCTTGTGGACCTTGCGGAGTAGATTGGTCATAGGTAGAGCGATCTTTGAAAATCCTTCTACAAACCTTCTATAATACCCGACAAGTCCAAGAAAACTGCGCACCTCCTTTACGTTCTGAGGCTGTGTCCACTTAGCCATAGCTTCAATCTTTTGGGGATCAACCATAACCCCATTTTTATTGATCACGTGGCCTAAGAAAGCCACTTCCTTCATCCAGAATTCACATTTAGACAATTTAGCATAAAGCTGATGTTGTCTAAGGATCGATAAGGAAATCCGTAGATGTTCCTCGTGGACTTCTTCATTCGGAGAATAGATCAAGATGTCGTCGATGAAAACCACCACGAACTTATCCAAGTACTGGTGAAAACATCGGTTCATCAAATCCATAAAGACAGCTGGAGCATTTGTAAGCCCAAAAGGCATCACTACGAACTCGTAATAACCATATCTGGTCCTAAACGCAGTTCTAGGAATGTCCTGCTCCCGAATCCTGAGTTGATGATATCCAGATCTTAAGTCGATCTTGGAGAAAACCTTTGCTCCCTGCAATTGGTCCAACAAGTCATCAATCCTAGGCAAAGGATACTTGTTCTTGATCGTCACCTTATTCAACTCTCGATAGTCGATACAAAGTCGGAACGATCCGTCCTTCTTTTTGACGAATAATACCGGAGCACCCCACGACGATGCACTCGGCCTGACATAACCTTTGTCAAGAAGATCTTCAAGTTGATTCTTCAACTCTTGCATCTCAGCTGGAGCCATCCGATACGGGGATTTGGAAATCGGCGCCGTACCAGGCTCGAGATCAATTGAAAACTCTACGTCACGATTTGGGGGTAATCCTGGAATTTCTTCCGGAAAGACATCCGAAAATTCCCTAACTACAGGAATATCAAGAACCTCAGGTCCATCCTTCTCAGGCGAATCCAAGTAGCAAAGGTACCCG
Source organism: Rheum nobile (assembly GCA_027886185.1). Lineage (NCBI taxonomy): Eukaryota > Viridiplantae > Streptophyta > Magnoliopsida > Caryophyllales > Polygonaceae > Rheum > Rheum nobile. The sequence continues at coordinate 1,833,684 of WOAB01000167.1, forward strand.
ACACATCCTTGTCGTAGTAGCTTAAACGCAGCCATCGCATTGATCAGCTTGCCGTTATCAGCGTCATTTCGACCTTTGAACTTGCACACGAATTGGCCCCCGGATGACACCGTCACCGTTCTTGAACTGAAGTCGATCACCGCCTTGTGATGCGTCAGCCAATCCATACCGAGAATAATGTCGTATGGAGCCATGGCTATGCAGATTAAATCTGCCTCGAATTCCTTACCCTGAATGGTAATCGGAAAGTCGGACAAATGCTTGGTTCCCACCAAACGTTCTCCATTAGGAAGATTAACGACGAAAGGGTCGCACGAATCATTGCACACTAAGTCTAACTTGCTAACACAGCTATCCGAAATAAAGGAATGCGTAGCACCAGAATCAAACAGAATGCACACTGAAGTAGAGTGAAGGTATAGAGTACCTTGAGCAATCGGAGCGTTGGGTCCATCTGCCTCACGCATCTCGTACAAGCGTTGGCCTTGACTTCCAGAAACAGTTGGGGCCTTTCCCCTGTTCTGAGCAGTCGTCTGCACTGAAGGGCTAGGAGTCTCAGCAGGCTTAAACCTAGGTCGGTTGCTCTGATGAACTGACCCTTGCTGCGACTCTACAGCGCTGGACTGTTTAGTTAGCACGAGTATTCGTAGGAATGCTACTTAGTACCTTGCGAGGTACAGTCGTTTCTTTATAACTTGGTGGTTAGGATTGACCTAACACCATTCCTCTGGTCATGACCGTTCCCTATCCGAGTATAGGGATGGTGCACTTAGCTAGTGTCACATATTTCGGGAGTTGCTCCCAAGAGGTCTCTCGTCTCGGGACGAGGTGATCATGATAAAAGCTTATAACGTGATGCGCGTTTTGGAATTTAATAAGATAAGTGCCGTTGTCGCACACAATTAATATATCTCAGGCGAGTAGTGCAACTAGGGGTGAGCAAATATATCCAATCCGGCTGATCCGATCCGAAAATTCACCGATCCGTATCCTAAAAATCCGTATCCGAAAATATCCTTTAAGTTTTTATCCGTATCCGATCCGATCCGAGTGATTTTGCCGGATACTTGAACCGAATACGGATCGAGATATTTAGCTTACCAGATATCCTAAAATATCCGGTACTATTCATATAATATTTATAATCATAAATTTGTTTATTATAACTAATATATTGAGTAATATATTAATAAATTTTACATCCTTAATCACATATTTATATTGTTGTCCAAGTAAAATATTGTAAATACATTTTCATATGAATAATAAGTGTGTATATAATTTAAATCGTACGAACAAATTAAGAAACAACCTACAAATTTTATTTCTTAATTTACAAATTTATTACTTTTGAATTTAAAAAATAAATATATTGATTTATTTTTAATAGATTTGTAGTAACCGGATAATTCGGATATCCGGCTCAGATATCCGATCCGATCCGGGTCCTTTTTACCAGATATCCGTTTCAAAATGGACCGGATACGGATTGAGGTTTTGTAAATTTTTTGAACCGGATATCCGGTATAACGGATCGGATTGGATCAATCCGTTTGCTCACCCTTAAGTGCAGCTAGGAAGTAGTGCAGCTAGGAAAGACTCGTCTAGACTTTGGTCAGAGTAAAGTTCTCTTTCCAATCTGGATTCGCATTGTGCGATGAGGTTGGTCGAGAACCAAAACATCAAGTCGTTTTAAACGCTTATATGAAAATATAATGTTCCCCAACATTTGTCATGCTTCCGATAAGACTCAATTTGTTGGAGTCTTCTTTTGGGTTGATTGTTGTAAGACTCGGTCTTTCAGAATCTTCTCTTGATCATGCCTTTTCGTATATTCCAGTAGGAGTATGGTGGTTGACTATCGTCGTCGGTTGTTATTCGAGAAGCGATGAGTCTAACCTAATACGACTACTTAGAACCACTCTGCTTTTAACCCTTGCATAGTCTTTCATTAGACTAACCAACCGATTATTTCTATTGCATGGTTGGCTGGTGTCATCCGTCCTATACGGCACATCAGATAAACTGCAGTTCCGGAAAGGCTAGAAACGACTATGAAGGCAAAATGAGTTTTTAAGAGTTTTGTCCAGGTTGAGATCCTTGGCGGTGATCGCTGTGATCAAGACTTTATGTCATTTACTTTACAAAGACTTCCGCTGTATTTCTGATGTATTTGGAATTATGTTGTAATTCCGAGGCTACGGTTTGAATGAAAGTTATGATATTTGTATTATAACTGTTGTTTTATGATTTGCATAAACTGGTTAAGCCTTGGGTGACATCGGACAGAACGTCTGAGGTCACTGGCGATAATGCCTTTCAATGATATATTTGGGGGTGTTACAGATCTGGTATCAGAGCCGATTTTTTTTAAAAAAAACGAGTGGGTTTTAAAACATTTTCTTGGAACGAAATTTTTTATAAACCGTTTACTCGTTTGAAACTGAGAAATGTTTTCGAAGGCTCTGAATTTCCAAGTAAAAATTTTATTCTGCCGATCTAGTCGTGCCTTTTCTTTAGTCTGATATGGAAGCGAGCTTCTATATTTAGAAAGACTAACTCTCTTCTCGTCACCCGTAGATTATGGGTGCATTCTGTTCTCTTCAGAGAAACTCGGAAGAAGCCGAGGTGGCTCTGCCATCTCCAGTAAGGCTAGAATTCTCGGTTCCCCTACGATGCTTTGAGGTCGGAGAACCTAGTAGTCCACCCGAGGAGGTGAAGACCGTACTCCCTGAGTCGGTAGTTCTAGTGTCCGATAAAACCGAGGTTCATGTGGCAGAATCCGAAGAGGAGCCAAGGGAGGACACTGAGGTTGAAGAGGAACGGTCTAGGTATGCAAGAGGATACTACAACAACGATTACATGATGGAGATGATTCCCGAAGAGAAAAATCATGAGGAAGATCCTGAAGAAGAGGAGGATCCCGAGGAAGATCCTGAAGAAGAAGAGGACCCGAGGAGGACCTCGAGGGGCAAGGCCACGAGTCTGATGGCTTAGAGCGCTTATTGGTGGGCAACGAGGACCCGGGAGTGGAGTTTATCTATCCAAGTCCGGAGTTGCCGCCTGAGCAAGCATACTCGCCATTGACTCCGGCCGATTGGGAGGCACTCTACGCTGAATATGGCATCAGAAGGAGTGGTCCACCCAATGCATCTGAGGACTCACAGCCTATTCCTACTCAGAGGAGGCTAGTGATGAGTCCTGACTCACGAGAGGCGTTTCTCCAGAGTCAGATGATTTCCCCTGAAGAGCGTCGTCAGGTGGATGAGACGATTGAACGTACTCGTTTGAGGGCAATGCCATGGGAGTCGATGGGTACACCAGTTGTAGTCCCGACTCAACAAACCAGGCCAAGACCCCAATTGCAGGAGGGACGACTGGAGGAGTGGTCGAACGCCCTAAACGACATGGAAGAGAGGACCTTCGAGACTGAGGTCGGTCTCACCCAAATGATTGGGGACGTCCGCGAACTCCAAGAGTACATCCGCCAAGCAAGATTGCTACTCGATCCTTTGTATGGGGTGAATATGGCAGACTTCCAACCAGGATTTCTGGAGGAGTTTTGCTACCCACTGGGATCTGATGAGATTGGTCAGAGTGTTTCCGTGCCTAGAGTAAGGCCGAGGACACCAGGACCAAGGGATGAGCCGTGTGCTCCAGGACCGAGCAGGGCGAGAAGTCCATCGCCAGACTCCGATGGTAAACCCCATTCGAAGAAACCGTGTATGAGGAGTTGAGATTACAAGAAATGTTTCAGGGTGCCATGATTAGGGCCAATGCTGAATTAGCAGTTTCCTTCCTAGTATTTCAGTGTTCATTTTGATGGAACGGTAATCTCCGAGCAATTTTGTCTTGTCGCTCGGGAGATCCCTTTTGTAGAACCTAGTAACTCAGTTTGAGTTCATCAATGAAAATTACCAAATTTGATCAATTCTAAGTTGATTTTTATTACGTTGAGTATATTGGAATGATATTAACGTCATAAAATACTTGGAATTTGATCGGTAAACAGATGGTGAACACAAGAAACACCATTCGTGTTGGTGATGGGCCAAGCAATGACCCTAGACCAAATGTTAGGAATGTCGCGAACCCTGTGGAGGAACACGAGTCGGTTTCTCACAATAATCCAGGGGGCAATGACCAAGCTCCGGTCAATGCTCCAATGGTATTTGATGCAGTAGCAATAGAGGCTATTCGGGGAACTGTGATGCAAGCATTCACAGACATTATGCGACCAAACGCGCCTCAGGCACAAGCTGTGCCAATTCCCTCAGCGGTTCCTAGATTTGAGGAGCCTAATATCCATGTACCCCAAGAGGAAGCGGTCAGGAATAGAGGCGACTATGGCCGAGCACTGAAGGCCATAAGCTCTATGAGGCCTGATAGCTATGATGGGAAAGGAGAGCCAGTCAGGGTGGCACATTGGTTCTCGCACATGGAGCGATTGTTCTGTAATGTTGAGTGCACTGAAGCTGAGAAGGTGCACATTGCTTCCCTTCAGCTGAAGGAGGTAGCTAGCGAGTGGTGGGAAGGTACTGGTCTAGCCGATCACCCTGGTTTGAACTGGGGGATATTCAAAGCCAAAATGACCGATCGTATCTTTTCCCGAGCTATGAGGGAAGAGAAACACAAGGAGTTTCTATATCCAAGGACGGATGGTTTGAAAGTGACTGAGCTTGCGGCCAAGTTCAATCATCTATTGCAGTACTTAACCCGGACAAAAGGCACATATTTTTGCCTTGACCGCACCTGCGGTGGGATGGCCGCACCCCGCGGTCAAGGCCATTTTCTGAGGCGGTCAGGTGGAAGCTCGCCGCACCCGCGGTGGAGCCACCGCACCTCGCGGTGTCATCATTTCTTCTCTGCAGCGCCGGACTTCAGACGTCGCGTCTGAACTGAGCTGCTTGTCCATTCTGGTCGGGCGACGCAACTGCTTGATCGACGCACCTGCTTGCTTGTGTGCTGCTTGCTGGGCTCTATAAAAGGAGGAGATCTGGAGTTGTGTTGAGCACTCCAATCCGAGCTCTCGCCCTCTCAAATCTCTCATCTCCATTGTTATCGGAAAGCTCAAGCTTTCGCCAGAGCTACCATAGGAGGAGAAGGTACTCTCCAAGTGGTGTTTGGAAGTGCAAGGAATTGGGAAGTCGAAGCCCATCCTAATCGAATCCAAACGCATCGATCTAGGTGAGTTCTCATCGTCGTCGTCTCGCCACTGTCACTCCACCGCACCCGCGGTCAAGGCCGGCGCACCCGCGGTGGGTTGGGCTCGTGGTGTGGCTTTGGGTCTTGTGGCCTCGAGTGAGGCTTTGTTCCTTCGATTCCTTTCGTCTCTTCTTAGATTCGTATATTTGGTTATCGAATCTAACTTAGGGTCTCGTTATGGGTCATTCCGTAGGGATTTGTTACCCAAGATCTGTCCCTGCTTCAAACCCAGAAACTCGTCATCTCTAAGCTTTGTTCAAGCTTTCGTCTAATCTAAGACAAGTGGCGGTTCGCTCTTGCTTATCATTCTATATTTCCATTATTTATCAATTATTTAATTGTTAATTAATTTGGGATGATTTACTGTTTTCGTTGGGAACAGTTTTGATAAATGATGTGATTAAAACATGATATTATAATAGGTTGTATATATGCTAGAACAACGCTATTATAGATATATATGTATGATGATTGCCTTGAGGGCATTGATGTGGACTATGGTGTGCTTGAACTGTTTAGTTAGCACGAGTATTCATAGGAACGCTACTTAGTACCTTGCGAGGTACAATCGTTTCTTTATAACTTTGTGGTTAGGATTGACCTAACACCATTCCTCTGGTCATGACCGTTCCCTATCCGAGTATAGGGATGGTGCACTTAGCTAGTGTCACATATTTCGGGAGTTGCTCCCAAGAGGTCTCTCGTCTCGGGACGAGGTGATCATGATAAAAGCTTATAACGTGATGCGCGTTTTGGAATTTAATAAGATAAGTGCCGTTGTCGCACACAATTAATATATCTCAGGCGAGTAGTGCAGCTAGGAAAGACTCGTCTAGACTTTGGTCAGAGTAAAGTTCTTTTTCTAATCTGGATTCGCATTGTGCGGTGAGGTTGGTCGAGAACCGAAACATCAAGTCGTTTTAAACGCTTGTATGAAACTATAATGTTCCCCAATATTTGTCATGCTTCCGATAAGACTCAATTCGTTGGAGTCTTCTTTTGGGTTGATTGTTGTGAGACTCGGTCTTTCAGAATCTTCTCTTGATCATGCATTTTCGTATATTCCAGTAGGAGTATGGTGGTTGACTATCGTCGTCGGTTGTTATTCGAGAAGCGATGAGTCTAACCTAATACGACTACTTAGAACCACTCTGCTTTTAACCCTTGCATAGTCTTTCATTAGACTAATCAACCGATTATTTCCATTGCATGGTTGGCTGGTGTCATCCGTCCTATACGGCACATCAGATAAACTGCAGTTCCGGGAAGGCTAGAAATGACTATGAAGGCAAAAGGAGTTTTTAAGAGTTTTGTCCAGGTTGAGATCCTTGGCGGTGATCGATGTGATCAAGACTTTATGTCATTTACTTTACAAAGACTTTCGCTGTATTTCTGATGTACTTGGAATTATGTTGTAATTCCGAGACTACGGTTTAAATGAAAGTTATGATATTTGTATTATAACTGTTGTTTTATGATTTGCATAAACTGATTAAGCCTTGGGTGACATCGGACAGAACGTCTGAGGTCACTAGCGGTAATGCCTTTCAAGGATATATTTGGGGATGTTACAATATAGAAGGCTGAGATGGCCTTTTATAGGGGGTAGCGGGACTCAGATGGGCCGAGTCTCGCTTAATGGGCTAGCACACGCGACACGCGTGAAACACACACCCAAAAGACATAACTGAAAATAATAATGTTCAAAACTAACAAAACATTCAAAGATCGCGATCAATGATGGTGGAGAGGATCTTGAGAGAGAACGCGATCTCTGGACTTGGCTGGAGGCGTTTGAGGGAAAACGCGGTCTCTTGCGTCCCTTGACTAGCGACGACGTGCACTATCAATGATTGTGTGGCGTTGACGATGGCCTTGGCACGCGATCTTGTTATGGGCCCCTGTGAGCGGATGCTCATGGCTTCCTCTTCCTCAGTTGCAGTCATGGTGGGTAGGGGCGCATCAATTTGTAAGCTAATGAAATACTAGATCTCAAATCTAGATATTGTAGTCGAGATCGTTGATGCTGATCAAGATCAGGATGTGGCAGAAGGAAGTCTGAAATAGCTCTACGAAGAGTAGTAGAGGAGATGTTACAAGAAGCCAAGAAGTCAACAACTTTGTTAGACTCTATGTAGCAGTGATGAACCTGAAAAAATTCCAAACCATGTAACAAATATCTAATTTATGTGATAATAGGAGAAATTTCCCATGGAATTTTCCAGATTTCACAGATATAATTAATGCCTGAAAGGTTATCTCCTTCAAGAACTATTTGCGTAAACTGATGCAAAATAGCCCTACGAAGGCACTCAAGCGCGGCCAAAGCCTCAGCTTTAATAGGTGAGGAGCAAAGAATCTGCCTATGGTCTAAGAAGACCACCTCACCGGAATGATTTCGGAAAACATAACCGATATGTGTACTCCCATGTTTTTTAACTGATGCGTCAAAGTTTAGTTTGATACAGTTAGGAGGAGGTTTTTGCCACCGGGAAAACTCTCTTGATTCCATCCTTTTGGTGGAGGGGGGTGGTCGTTGAGAATCAGAAACCGTCCACTCCTTGAAAGAGATGTAGGCATTGTTGACAGTTGTCCGAGGATTAGAAGGAACCTTTCTAAAGATTATGTCATTTCTGACTTTCCAAACAGTCCATCAAAGAAAAATGATTGGGATAATATCTCTGTTTGTGGAATGTATGATTTCCAAATTGGTGTAGAAGTCATTGTCGAGGTTAAGATTGTATGTGTGGGCCAACGAGAATTTGAAGTAAATGTAGGCAACATAAGATGAATGGAAAATTAAAAAATAAATGGTTGAATCTTCGAATGGGGAATTACAAAGGACACATTGAGATGGAACCTTGGAGAAATACATATTTAGGCGTTCTGTTATAGGTAGAGAGTCATTGAAACATTTCCACAAGAAGTTTTTTATTTTTGGAGGAATTTTCAATTTCCAAAACCAAGTTGGAAAACTCGGAGAAGCTGCTGTATGCATAGTTAATGAACAAGCACTCTTGACAGAAAAACTACCGTCAATTGAAAGGTACCAAATAAGTTTATCAGGAATATAAGTTTTAGGTATGAAAATATTCAATATTTTAGGAATTTAGTGAGGTGGAAGAATACGCTGAATAGCTCCTAAGTCCCATTTTTTATCAGGTGTAATGTATTGGGAAATAGTGCTCCTACGGTCATGGTTTCCTGCAAATTATGAAAGAATACAGTCAGAGATCCAATGTTCTTCCCAAAAATTAGTATGAGTACCGTCACCGATTTGCCAGAACAAACCTTGTTTGAACTGTTCTCTTAATTGCAGAAGCCTAGAGAATTGCCAAGAATCTGAAGGCTTCTTTCTGTAAGAGAAAATATTAGAGTTCCGTAAATACTTTTCAGAAATAAGCCTGATCTAGAAGGACTGAGGATCGGTTACCAATTTCCAAAGAAATTTCATTTATATAGCAGTGTTTGTATTGTAAGCTAGTTCGAGATCAAGACTCCCATTATACTTAGGTTGACAAATGGAGTCTCATCCAATAAGTGAATGATAACTAGGCGTTGAATGATTCCAGAAAAAAATTCTATTAATTTTATCAAGAGAAAGAGGAAATAAGAAAATTCAGTATTAGGTAATTAGTCTGAGATTGCAAATTAGATTGAATTAGGAGGATAGGTTTGTAAAGTTGACTACAAAAATTGTGCCTTTCGGTCATTGACGCGATAAGGCGCACGTGTAAGACCAGAATTACACGAGCACATATATATTGTGTGTATTTACTGCCGTCTTACTTCTTACTTTCTTAGCGATGTGTGTTGAAATAATAATTATATTACGCGATATCACCAGGGTGTCAAAGTCTTCGTGCGTGTCATTAATTTAAGTCCTCCAGAATTCTTAATTCTTAATTACCAACACCAACAAACAGGAGGATATTTGTGCACTACAGTCCAATACGAGCAAATTAAAAAGCCATAGTAGTAGATCTACCGACGTAATAAACATATATATCACTAGTACATTAATTTGAAAAACTGCAGAATTCCGAATTTCAAGCGATCTTAAGTCAACACTCCAAAATTTTCGATCATGACCTAATTCCTTCGTTTCCCCTTTACTGGACTCTTTCACAATCTGTTTGAGATCTGGACTTGATGATGTTATGAGACTTCTGATAGTGTGTCATTATTTCATAATAACATTCACACATTTTAAATTACTTATCAATATTCCAGATCATGAAGTATATTTAACGCGGTGACCTTAAGAACTTATTAAGGAGAGAAAAAGAGATGTACAAGAGGAAGAGAAGCCACGGAGTATCTCTAGCGCGGGGATCCCCAATGACTGCGTCATCACACCAACAACACTTCTTCCATCTCCCGCGAAGTCTTGATCGCGTAGTAGCCGCTGGACGCTACCAAGCCGTCGTCACTCAGACCAATCCGGACATGCCAACCATGCATCTCTCCAGTTTGACACGCGTCTTCCTGCCCCGCCGGTCCAATCACCACCTTACACCCCCTTGTCGACGTCTGCCACCAGGTGAGCCGCGAGGTGACACGTGTCCCTGCATGTCGACTAAGCAGAAACAGGACTCTTCGCCTATAAATAGCCTAACACCCTCCAGAAATCGGGGTCGAGGAAAAAAAAAAAAACAGTGCCATGAGCTTGTTTTAATTTCTTCAAGATCTGTGATGATTCTCATGTAATTTGGACAAGTGAAAAACTTTGTGTTCGTTATTTATAATATATCTCGTTCTTTATTGGAGTTTGCATTCTTGTACTAAGAGTGATTCACCGCGATCATTCAGGATCAAGTCTTTTATAGCTTTATACTTTATTTACTTAAATAACATGAGAGTCGTTACCTTCCAATCTAAAAGATTTTTTAAACAGCCTAACAAATGCTTTCTCATGACACTCAAGTTAGAACTTAGAAGAACGTTCAATGAACAAAATCAATACGAAAACTTGAGACGGTGATTGTCAATAGCAAGGTGAGTTAATTATGACGAGAGAAATGGAGCTCAAAGTTTCTCGTCGGCCAAAAACTCTCCAAGGGTAGGTATTTTTGGGAATTGTGTGGAATAAGTCAAAAAAAATCCCCTAATCCAATAGACTTTAAATATGTTAGATCTATTTCAGCTGGATCCTATAACATAAGGATAGGCATAAGGATAAAAATAATGATATTTATGCAGTACAGTCCAATATGAGCAAATTAAAAGCCATAATAGTATATCTACCGCTACCGACATAATAAACATATATATCACTAATACATTAATTTGAAGAACTGCTATATACGAGCAAACCATAAGACAAGACAACTTATAAATATTTGTATTATATATATACGTGTCATGCCTTATCTAACGTGTATATTTTGCGGCTCGATAGTTGCACCAAAAAATTATATAAGCACATATACCGCTGCAAACTAAACTCTCCATTTTTACATGCTAGCTTGTTCGAGATTATCTCTACTGGTGGGCATTCGTACGTATATATATGTTTGTTTATGTAAAAGAAAAATAATAATATTTCCCAATAAATTAAACGTACAATATGCTAAACCAAAGTGTGCGTGTTTGTCGAACTGATATAAAATTTAAAAAGCATCCAGATTTTTCTTGAATCACAAGTGAAATCAAACGTAAGTAGGTACCAATTATGCTATCACCGCTCATCACTAGCTAGCTTTTATATTTATTCTATCCGGAATTTTATTTTCCTCGTTCCTCCACGGCTCCACCTAACTAATAAACTCGTAATTTTATAATAATTGCTCCAAAGTGGGATTAAACTATTTCCCATCGACCATTATTTTTATTTTCTTATAATATATCCTGCAACTTTAGAAAGGTGAACTGTGTACTTCGTCTTCTTTTTTTTATGAGGAAAGAATTAGGCGGGGTCTAGTTTTTATGTAAGGTTCGGCCTAGAGCATTTATGCGGATGAGACCGTGAAGTTATGGATTGGAATACAGAGAAGTCATCATAAGTGAGAAGCTGAATTTATCAATTTTATCAGTTGATCGATTCACCTCACGAAAAACATGTCTAAAGATGACTTTTTGAAAAGAATGGAGATCGATAAGAATATCAGCGATAATCATTTCAACTTTTCAAGGACAAGTCCAAATGCCTAGGATGGAATTAATAAGGCACAAGTTGTCACCTTCAATTTCAATGTTGGAGAGTTTTAGTGACTTAGTTTTTTTAATACTATTTTTAAGTGCCAATGTTTCGGCCATAAGTACGGAATTGCAACCGTAATGTTGGTTTTCCATGTGGATGGTTTCAACATTATCGTTCCTAATAATGAACCCAGTCCCAACTTGACCGTTGTGAATTTTTTATCCGTCAAAGTTGATTTTGTAGAATCCTGATTGAGATCTTTCCCATTTTATTCTTTTAATTTTACGCCTTTGCGATGGGTTCTGTTTTTTTTGGGTGGTGTCTTCTTTCTTTTGCTTTGTAGTTTTATTCCAATTATGGATTAGCTAGTGATGCGTTATCGTCTCCTAAACGCGTCGTCGGGGTGGATCTAGGTAGAAGGCGGATCGGACTTGCAATCTCTCCGGAAACGAAGGTGAACCAAACCAAAGGCGTGGCTTCAGGGACTGTCGAAGGGGTCTCGGCAATGGCCGAGACTAGTGTGGGTGACAGTTAGCGCGCAAGGCTCGAAGGGGCTTAGACGGGTTCGCTCGCAAGGGAAGGAACGGTCGGCGATCACGGCGGCGAGAGATGGCTCGGTTGAACTCGAGTAGGCCTGGGCGGGAGCGAAGCTCTACGGAAGCAAGGCTATTCTCAAATTCAACGTGGAACCAAAGTTACAAGGGTTTGGCTTATTAAAAGCCTACAACTCGGCCATGGGCCTAAACAAGCACTTGGGCCGGCTCTCTTAGGCACAAGAGAGGCCTGGATCCGAAAATAGAAACTTTTCTAACATAATAAGTCTAAAAATAGTAAGTTCCCAAATTAGAAAGTTTCCATAGTTAGAAACTTACTAAAAATAGAAACGGCTAACAATGGAAACTACTAAAAATAACAACATTCTCAAAATGTCTCAAAATTGGCATGTAAACCTCAAAAGGCCAAAAGAACGCAAATGGCTCGGAAAGTGCCTCGGAAAAGTCAACGAGCCTCGCCGATGGCCGCAGCTTGGCCAATCGTCGCACATAGGACGGCCCGGGGCGTGGTGAAGAGGGCGCAGCTATCACGCGCCATGCCCTTGGTCGTGATCGATTGTGTGGCTTGGGCAATGGCCTTGGCTCTGGATCTGGTGATCGGGCCTTCGGTTCTGACACTCAACATGTCATCCTCTTAGGCCTCCATCAATGTGACGTCCGTGGGCGTATCACTCTCCCCTTCTTGGCCTCGAATCATCTCCGATTCGTCAATGTCAACGTCCGGGGGCACATACGGGGTCAAGTCTGCCACGTTGAACGTGGCATGCACTCCATAGTCGTCGGGCAACTCGATCTTGTAGGCGTTGGGACCGAATGCCTCATGGACTCGGAATGAGCCATCACTGCGTGGATCCAGCTTGTTGCGGCGTTTGGCAGGGAAGCACTCCTTGCGCATATGGACCCACACAAGGTCACCAGGTGCGAATGTGATGCGGCGCCGGCCCTTGTTGGCCTTGTGCTCATACTGTCTGGTCCGCCGCTCCAGCTGCTCCTTGGTCCTGGCGTACAACTCCTGAATAAAAGCAGCCCGATCCGCGGCCTTGAGGTTATCGCGGTCGCGGAGAGGATGCAGAGTGAAGTCCAGCGGCGTGAGCGGGTTTCGACCATAGACAACCTAAAATGGACTGAGGCGCATCGCCGAATGCATTGACCTGTTATAAGAGAACTCAACACAAGAAAGTAAGTCCTCCCAATGGCGCGGGTTGGCCTGAAGCATGGCTCTAAGCAGGGTCCCTAAGGTGCGGTTGGTCACCTCAGTCTGTCCATCTGTCTGTGGATAATAGCTAGTGGAAAATAGGAGCTTAGTACCCAGCTTACCCCACATTGTCCTCCAAAAATGACTCACAAACTTCACATCCCGGTCACTCACAATCGACCTAGGTATCTCATGCAATCTCACCACATGCTCAAAGAAAAGGTTAGCTATGTCCGAAGCATTGTTGGTTTGCCTACAAGGGATAAAATGAGCCATCTTGGAGAAACGATCTACAACCACAAAAATCGAATCCCTCCCCTTCTTAGACATCGGCAATCCCATCACAAAATCCATCGATAAATCCTCCCAGGGGGTCGAAGGTACATGCAAAGGTGTATATAAAGAAGGAGTGAAGGACTCGACCTAGACTTGGCTCTATGGCAGGTCACACATGCATTAATAAATCTAGTCACTTGCCGGGTCATGTAAGGCCAATAGAAATGTTCCTTAAGTGCATCTATAGTCTTAGCTATCCCAAAATGACCACGACCCTCATGTGCCTCCTGTATGAGTAGAGCCCTAATAGATGATTGGGGAATACACAACTTCCCAACCCGAAACAAATACCCATCATCCAAAACATATCCTTCACACTCACCCCGAGATGCGCAAGTCTCATAAATAGATTTAAAGAAAATATCATGCAAATACAAATCTTTAATCAAAGAAAAACTGAGAACTCGAGCATCGAGCTGAGTTAAGAAAACATACATGCGGGAGAGCACGTCAACGACCACGTTCTCCTTGCCCTTCTTGTGGAGGATGACAAAGGGGAACGTCTCTAGGAATTCCACCCAGTGAGCGTGGCATCGTCCAAGGTTCTACTGATGTCGCATGTGGGTGAGTGCCTCATGGTCGATGTGGATGACAAACTCCTTGGGCCACAGATAATGCTGTCAGGTCTTCAGCACACGGATAAGAGCGTATAGCTCCTTGTCATAAGTCCCATAGTTGAGCGCGCCGCCAGACAACTTCTCACTAAAGTAGGCGATGGGTCGCCGCTCCTATAGTAAGGCGCCGCCAATCTCGAAATGGGAGGCATCACACTCGACCTCAAATGTCTTGCTGAAGTCGAGCAGTTGTAGAAGTGGAGCGTTGCATAGCTTGTCCTTCAGAGTCTGGAAGGCAGCCTCGTGCTTCTCAGTCCAATCGACTGAGGCGCCTTTCTTTGTGAGCTCATGCAACGGTGCGGCAATGTTGTTGAAGTCTCGCACAAAACGTCTGTAGAAGCCAGCCAACCCCAAGAAAGAGCGAACCATAGTGGGGGTCGTGGGGGTAGGCCACTCCTGAATAGCACGAACCTTCTCCTAGTCCACACGCAGTCCATCTTTGGACACAACAAAACCCAGAAAAATAGTGGTGTCGGAGCAAAAGACGCACTTCGCCAAGTGGGCAAACAAATGCTCGGTGCGTAGGCATTCCAAAACCTTTCTAAGATGGTCCACGTGGTCCTGCAAACAACGAGAGTAGACCAGAATATCATCAAAATAAACAACGACGAACTTACCTAGAAAACGGCGAAGGACGTGGTTCATAAGCCTCATGAAGGTGCTCAGAGCATTCGTGATATCGAACGACATTACAAGCCACTCATAGAGGCCGTACTTCGTCTTAAAGGTGGTCTTCCACTCGTCGCCTTCCTTCATCCGGATCTGGTGGTAGCCACTGCAAAGATCAATCTTGGAGAACAGTGTGGCACCATGTAGCTCGTCTAGCATATCGTTGAGACAGGGAATAGGGTGACAGTACTTGACTGTAATCTGGTTGATTGCCCGACAATCGACACATATGCGCCATATGCCATCATTTTTCGGCACCAATATAACTGGGACAACACATGGACTTAAGCACTCTCTGACATAGCCTTTGTCCATCAACTCCTGGACCTGTCTCTGAAGTTCCTTCGTTTCCTCTGGGCTAGTGCGGTAAGCAGCTCGGTTAGTCAAAGAAGCACCCGGAACCAGGTCGATCTGGTGCTCAATGCCTCTGACAGGAGGAAGTGTAATAACCCTCAATTTTGATAAGGGTATTTATGTAATTTACCCAACTCTATATCTAATAAAGGATTTTTTGGTATTTATTTCATAATTCCAAAAATAGAAATGAAATGGAGATTCTTAATATAAGTTGTTATAACTTTAAAGTTGTGAGCTATTTAAATTTTTGGGTAATATTATGTTGATCCTAAATTTAAATAAAACTTATAAAATTTAACCTAGAATATTTAACTCAAGTTTAACATTTTTTGTTAAATGATTTAAATATGGTTAAAACCATAGGAATTGTAACTTAACTTGTCTTAGCCTAAGTTAAGCTTACTTTAGCCTAAGTTAATTTTTCCAAATATTAATTTTGGGATAAAATAATATAAGAAACATAGAATTATTAAAATAATTAAGTTTGGGGAATTTTCGTAATTATTTTCGGAAATTTTTAAGGGTATTTTTACTCCAACTTGAAAAGTTGGGGCCAAAAGTGTAAATATGCCAAAAGTGGGCTGGTACTGTTCATTGTCTCCACCATTGCCAGCCGAGAGCTCCTCAAGCTCGTCCATGGCGGTTTTGCCACAAATCGGGGCTCGTTTGGGCTCGATTTGTCCAAATAACTTATGGTATTTTTATAGGACAACTTAAAGCACATAATCCGGAAGGAATCGAAAGGAAACAACCAAAATCAAGATCGAATTTGAGCATATAAGGCAAGAAAATTTTCGATTCGACGTTTTGAAAACTTTGGGAAATCGGGGCCAATCCGGGATCGTTTCTCTGCAAATTTTTTATGGAAACGAATATATCTCCGAGACATATCAAACCCTTATAAATAGGGATGCAATCGTTGAGGTTTCGGCACCCAATTAATTCATCAAAGTTCAAGAACCCTAGAATTCGAAGCCCTCTGTTGCGGGAGAAATTTCCGCCACACCGGAGCTCCATTGACGTCTCCACCACCACCATTAGTTCCGCCTTGAAGTCTAATTTTAAAGCCCTAAGGCCCTGACGCCGTAAAACCGCCTCCGGCCACCGGAAACGCCGGAAAACTGAAGTAGCTCCACCGAAGTCGTCCGGTTCGGGTATTTTCGGATTTTTGATCCGATTTTCCTTTTATTTTATTATTATTTGGATTAATTAAGGTTAATTAAATTAATCTTAATTACTGAATAATAAGATGGAATTAAATTGATTTTTATAAAATTAAAATAATTAAAATTACTTTGGGTATTATCTTAGACTATGAATGATTAAAATATTAACTTTTCATTGGGATAATATTTTGGAGTAAAATTTCTTGACTCATAAATAGATTTTGAGATTTATTTATTTATAAAGAAATTATTTAGAATATATGATTAAGTGATTTTTAATCGTATAGATAATTGTCTTACCGATTAATCCTTGAAAATTGAATTAATTGAAGATAAATTATATCAATTTAAATCTTGAGACATATACCCTTCAAAATTCAGTTTTGAATAAATTATTTAATTATAATTTATTTTGTGTGTGATTTGGATACGTCTAAGATTCGCTTCTGGAACGAAAATAGAGCAGGGATTCAAGTTGTTACTCGGAAACAACTATCCCCGTGATACCGTTCATATTTCCATGATTCAAGGCAAGTGGCGGTTCGCTTTTGCATATTTATTCCATTTTTATCTTAATTGCCAATGAATCAGTTGTGCTATTAAGTTGAGATAAATAATTCTTTTCTTTTTTGGGAACTTGTGTGAATAAATGGTGTGATTAATTGAACCTTATTATTAGGTTGTATAATATGCTAGCTATGACCCTTATATATATATTATTATAGGGTGCTAGTTATAATTGGTGTGGACTTGTTGTGCATTGGTGTGGACATATAAATGCTAGATTAGTACGAGTATTCGTAGGAACGCTATTTCCTTGCGAGGTTTAGTCGTTTCTGTATAACTTCGTGTTAGGAGGATAAATGTCCTAACTCTTTTGGTCATGATCTACCCCTATTCAAATATAGGTGGTTGTGCACTTAGCTAGTGTCAATCTTCGGGATTTATTCCCAATCTTCGGGATTTATTCCCAATTTTCGGGATTTATTCTCATCCTATATCTCATTGCGAGATCTGTTGTGGAAATTAAAAGCTTCAACGTAAATGCACGTTTTGAAATTAAATAAGATAAGTGCCTTGTTGCACATAATTAATATACCCTCGGGCGAGAAGTACAACGTGGAACCCGTCCGGACTCTTGTATTAAAGTAAGTCCTCTTTCCAATCTGAATTCGCATTATGCGGTGAGGTTGGTCGGGGACCCAAATAGTCAAGGTCGTTTTCAAACTTTGTGTGAAATATAATGTTCCCAAACAAACATAAGTATTCATATAAGACTCATTTCCTTTGGAGTCTTCTCTTGTCTCATACCTCTTCTTTCATTTCAGTGAGAGTATCCGTGTTATATATCTTCTATCGATTTTTATTCGAGAGACAATGATAGTAACCAGATACAATCACAAGAACTGATCTGTTTGAGCCCTTGCGTAGTCTTTTATTAGACTAACCAACCTTTCATTTTCCTTGCATGGTTGGCTGATGTCATCCGTCCTATACAGTACATCAGTAGTTGGTCTGCGATGCCTTAAGGTAACAATTCGAAGACAAAGGCTTGCAGTCGAAGATTGAAGATTTAAAGTAATAGTGTTTTAAAAGTTGTCTAGTGTTGATTAATATTCCTAAATAAATGTAAGATGTAGTTAAATTAGTCATGTAAATAAAATTTATTTAAAGTCTTCCGTTGTAATTTCATTATTATTTGTAAAACTATCCTTCTCAATTTACGAGAGGAATTTTAATAAAAGATTGAGTTTATTTATACAAGTCTTCCGCTATGTACTCTTTATTATTTGATGTTCATTTATTTATTTAAGTATAATTGTTCCGATTAAAGCCTTGTGTGGATTTGGACTGTACAGTCTGAGGTCACCGGCGTGTGACACTACCGACGTAAGCCGGGGGCGTTACAGGAAGTCCTGGGGGGATATCATCCGGCATCACATCAGCAAACTCCTACAAAAGAGAAGACACAACAAAGGGTAGATCATCGAAGTCCTTGGACACAAAAAGACACGCATAGGGATAAACAACAATACAGTGAGAACTTCCCTGAAAAATTGGAGTGAGATCCCGAGGTCGCGCCATCAACAATCTGTGCTCGCAACGACCTTGCAATGGAGGAGCCTCATCAGTGGAGACAGCATCGACGCGCGAAGGCTTTTGTGCTCGGGGACTCGACTGCGGTGTAGGGGATGACTGAATCGCGGGCGCGCGACCTTTTGCCACAACATGCGTGGAAGCGCCGGGACGCGTGTCGCGGGGCGTAGCAGTGTCGACGCAGTGCGCCGCATCGGCAACGATTCGTGCTGCTTCCCGGGCTTTCTCTCGGCTCCGCTCCACTTGGTCATGAAGGATCTCTTGGGGCGTAATAGGCAACAAGGTCACTCGTCTACCCCCATGCATAAAGACGTAGGTGTTGAGGAACCCTTCATGCACCGTCTTCTTGTCGAACTGCCAAGGTCTACCATGCAAAAGATGAGTAGCATCCATAGACACAATATCACATAAAACTAAATCATGGTATTGACCAATCTAAAACGTGATATGGCATTGCATGTTTACCACATCACCCTTACCTTCAGAGAGCCATTGAAAACCATAGGGCTGAGGGTCTGGCTGCATCGGTAGTTGAAGATGTTTGACGACCTTCTCATTCACAATGTTGCAGCACGAACCACCATCAATAATCACACTAAGAGACGTAGTCTGGACCAGGCAGCGGGTATGGAAGAGATTCTCTCGCTGGTCCATCAGGGCAACCTCCTTCACCATCAGGGCGCGCCTAGTGACAAGGCTCAGCGGGGTGCCGGTATCCAAGTCATATGGCGCGCATGTGTAGTCGGCATCGTCCTCGACATCGTCAATCGGCTCAGGGGCATACTCCTCCTCGACCTCATCATCAAAGGAATCGTATCCAGCTGCCTGCGTGTAGAGTACCTTCTTCGGGTTCGGGCAGTCTCGATGGATATGGCCACAACCACCACAACGGAAACAGGCTTGGTCACAGGTCTGGTCTGCTCGCGGCGGGGGTGGGTTAGCCACGGTGGCTCGGGCGGGGCCGCGGTTGGCCGGAGGCGGGGTGTACTTGGGCTGAACAGTAGACGAAGCAGAAGCAAGAAAAGAATTAGACGAAGGTCTAAAGTCATACATGCGAGAGGAAGTCTGGGGCTAGGGGGCTTGTCGGCGTCGCTGCAGCTACTGGTGAATCATCATCGCCGTATGAGTCAGCTGGTTGAGGTCCCGGATAGGGATGAACTCTAGCTGGTCCCGGATAGGCGGGTTCAAGCCACTCAGAAACCTTGTGCGCATGGTAGACAGTGTGACGCTCATGTCCGCCTTGTAATACAGGTCCTCGAGCTTAGCGAAAAACTCTAGCGGTGTCTGAGTGCCCTGGCGAGTGAGCGCAATGTCCATCCGCATGCGGTTCTGGTAGTCGTCCGAGACATACTTGCGACGCATGATGAAGATGAGCTGGTGCCACTGTCCAATAGGCTCGAGGCCTCGCCGAATCCTGCCGGTGGAGAAACGGTGCCACCAAGTTCGGGCAGCGCCACAAAACTGCAGGGTAGCAATCTCGACCTTCTCGTACTCCTCATAGTGGCAATGTTTCAGTGCATACTCTATGGCCTGCATCCACTCTAAAAACGCAGAAGGGTCATAGTCACCATGAAAATGATCAAGAGTTACCTTTATCTCGCGACGACTGGCATACGGGTTGGGCCCGAGTCGATGCTCAACGAAGCACCGATCTACAGGATCTGGCTCCGGATAAGGCTCGAAGGGGTTAAAGTAGCGACAAGCCACACAAGACAATCGAACGAACCAAATAGCGGGAGAAAAGCAATTGAATGATGAAAAATCGTGAGACAATGAGAGATTGAAATGACCACACCTTGTACCGCTGAACCTGATACCAATTGATGCGTTATCGTCTCCTAAATGCATTGTCGGGGTGGATCTAGGTAGAAGGCGGATCGGACTTGGCAATATTTTCGGAAACGAAGGCGAACCAAACCAAAGGCGTGGCTTCGGGGACTGTCGAAGGGGTCTCGGCAATGGCCGAGACTAGTGTGGGTGATGGCTAGCGCGCAAGGCTTGAAGGGGCTTAGACGGGCGCACTCGCAAGGGAAAGGAACGGTCGGCGATCACGGCGGCGAGAGATGGCTCGGTTGAGCTCGAGTAGGCCTGAGCGGAAGCGAAGCTCTACGGCAGCAACGTTGTTCTCAAATTCAATGTGGAACCAAAGTTACAAGGGTTTGGCTTATTAAAAGCCTACAACTCGGCCATGGGCCTAAACAAGCACTTGGGCCGGCTCTCTTAGGCACAAGAGAGGCCCGGATCCAAAAAAAAACGTTCCTAACATAGTAAGTCTAAAAATAGTAAGTTCCCAAATTAGAAAGTTTCCATAGTTAGAAACTTACTAAAAATAGAAACGGCTAACAATGGAAACTACTAAAAATAACAACATTCTCAAAATGTCTCGAAATTGGCATGTAAACCTCAAAATGCCAAAAGAACGCAAATGGCTCGGAAAGTGCCTCGGAAAAGTCAACAAGCCTCGCCGATGGCCGCAGCTTGGCCAATCGTCGCACATAGGACGGCCCGGGGCGTGGTGAAGAGGGCGCAACTATCACGCGCCATGCCCTTGGTCGTGATCGACTTTGTGGCATGGGCAATGGCCATGGATCTGGTGATCGGGCCTTCGATTTTGACACTCAGCATGTCATCCTCTTGGGCCTCCGTCAATGTGACGTCCGTGGGCGTATCAATTAGGGTTTGGATGTATGCGGCGGGTTCTTTAATTTTTTTCGGTTTTGGTGTTTGGAAGATGGTTTGATTCCTGTTGATCCATGTACCCCACCAAGTAGTTGCAAGGGAGACCCATTCTTTTTTAGAGAGACAATTGTATAACTCAATTGGTTTTTTGTTGTTTGTATTTAGGCTTTTAATTGTGTTATCGATGGATGAATTTTGTTTTTTGATTTGGTTAAGAGTGTGTGGACATCTAAAGAGGAAATGAATAAGATCTTTATTTGGGTTGTTGCATAAAACACATGCTAATGGAACGACACCATGTTTTTGAGATAATCTGACTTTGGTTGGTAGTCCATCATGGCAAATTTTCCATAAAAAGTTTTTGACTTTTGGGTAGATATCTAATTTCCATAACCAAGAGAGGTCATTATAAGGTGAGTTGATTTGTTTGGTGATAAGTTTGAAAGCAGTTTTAGTTGAGAACCAGCCGTTCTTATTAGGTGTCCAGTAAAGTCTATCTTCAATATTATTAGTTGGTATTGGTATGTTGATGATGTAGTCAACCGCATATTTGTTTAGAGTATCCTTAGTTTGGTTATGTTCCATTTCTTATCAGAAATGAAATCACTTACTTTTGTAGAAGGGTTAATGATAATGTGTGGAAGGATATGGTCAGTGAGGATAAAGTTGGGAGTCCAATTGTCCTCCCAAAAACTGATATAACGGCCATCTCCAATGAGCCATTGGAGACCAGTTTTAGAAGTTGTTTGGAGTTTGAGTAGTTGAGACCATTGTCAGGAATGATTTGCTTTTTTTTTTTGTGTATTGCAATATATTTGTATTTTTTAGATATTTTTCGTTTATAATCTTAACCCAGATATTGTTAGGTTCAGCTAAGATTTTCCATATAAGTTTCATTTGTAGAGCTTTGTTCATATCCTCTGTTTTTCGAATACCAATACCTCCATTGGATTTATTTTACAAATTTTGTCTCATCCAATTAAAGGTTTATATGTTTGTTCCTTATTCCATAGGAAGATTTTGTTCACTTTGTCCAATTTTTTGTGTAAAGATGTTGGTAACATAAAACATTGCATGATATAATTTGGTTTTGTAGCAAGATTAGCTTTAATGAGTGTTGCTCTTCCTTCAAGAGAGAGAGAGAATTGGCTTTCCATTTAGATAATTGAGTAGTTGTTGACTGGATAGTGTCTTGAAATGTATTTTGGTTAACTTTCCCATTAATGATTGGATAACCTAAATATTTAAAAAATGATACAGAGCTTGGGATGTTAAGGATTGACTGGATCATGGTTTTGGTGTTATTGGGTGTGTTTGGTGTTGTTTGAAAGACATATTTATGATAATTGACACATTGTCCTGATATAGAGCAATATTCTTCAATTATAGTTTTAACTTTGGCACATGAAGTTTGGTTAGCTTTTGCAAAAATGAGAATATCATCTGCAAAGGCTAAGAAGGGGATATTAGTCCCTACACGATTAATTCTAAAACCAAGTTGTTTCGTATTGATGTTTGCTTCTTGTTGTAATTTCCTAGCAAGAACTTCCGCTCCTAAGATAAAGAGGAAAGGAGATAGAGGGTCTCCTTGACGCAGACCACGTTTTGGGAAAAAAAATCTCTGTAGGTTCGTTGTTGACTAAAACTGAGAAGGGGACCGTTTCAATGCATTCTTTGATCCATGAAATGAATCTTGGTGAGAATCCAAATTTATTAAGGACATTGAGAATAAATTGTCATTCAATCTTGTCGTATGTTTTTCCATATCTAGTTTGATGGCGATCCATCATTCTTTACCTTTTTTGGCACGAAAGGAATGTAAAATTTCATGAGCTATCAAGATGTTATCTTGTATGACGCGATCAGCAACGAAAGCACCTTGTAAGGGGTGGATAAGTTTATTTAGAATAGGTTTTAGCCTTTCTGTTATTATTTTGGAGATAACCTTATAGATAGTAGAGCATAGACTAATTGGTCTGTAGTGATTGGTTGAATTAGGGTTGTCACATTTAGGTATTAAGGTTATGAATGTATGATTGATTTGTTTGATGAGCTTTCCAGAGTGGAAAAAACTTTTAACTGCTTTGATAACTAGAGGCTAGACCTGATCAAACATGGGTCCGGGTCGGGCCGAACCCATTTTTGCGACCCGTTATTCGGGCTATAATCCTTAATCGGACTCGCCCGTAATTCCGGGCCGGCCCGGTTGATCATTCTCAAGTATATTTTTGATTTTATTATATTTTTTATTCTCCAAACTAATTATTTATACTATTAATAAGAAAATGATAAGTAATTTTAGGTTAGGGTTTTTTATTATATATATGTGTTATATACTTTTATATTAATTAAAAAATATGCGGGCCGGGCTGAGCGGCCCGTACGGGCCTGATCCTGTAACCGGGCCCGGCTCGCTTACTCGTCCGAGTCGGGCCAAACGGCCCGTTTGGGCTAGAATCCTTGTCCAGGCCCGTATTATTTTCCGGACGGGCCAACCCGCGTTTGCTCATGTCTACTAGAGGCCCTATAATATGCCAATATTTTTGGTAGAAAAGAGCGGACATATCACCTGATCCCGGGGATTTAGGGATGGGCATCCGGTCCGGACCGGCGGACCGTAAAGTTTTTGAAATGCGGACCATGGACCGGATCGGACCGGACCGATACGGTCCTTTACGGTCCGGTCCACGGTCCGAACCGGAAGAGAAGACGACTCAGACGAGTGACGACCGAAAGAGGAGACGAGTGATGATCGGACCGGACTGGAGACGAGTGACGACTGGATCGGAGGACTGGAGACGAGTGACGACCGGACTGGAGGAGACGACCGGAAGAGGAGACGAGTGAGTCGGAGTGATGACCGGAAGAGGAGACGAGTGACGACCGGACCAGACTGGAGACGAGTGACGACCGGACCGGATTGGAGGAGACGAGCGGAAGGAAGAGACGCCGGAGACGAGTGACGACCGGACTAGAGGACTGGAGACGAGTGACGACCGGAGGAGACGACCGGATGCAGGAGAACTGGAGGAGACGGTCGGAAGGAAGAGACGCCGGACCGTCCGGAGAACGAGAAGAAACTGGCGTGGAGAAGTGCAGAGAAATGGAGGAGAACGACGTGCGGTACTGAGGTGTGATTTGTGAATGTACTGTGCGTGAGAGAAATTGAGAATTAGGGTTGGAAAGTTGAAACAGGCCAAAGTCCAAATGACATTTTTTTTTATAATTTTAAACGGTCTGGCCGGTCTGGACCGTAAAAATTATGGTTCAGACCGGGACCGGACCGTAAACCGGAATTGAAAATTTTTCGGACCGTAATGGTCCGGTCCGGTCCAATTTTGCCCATCCTTACGGGGATTTATCGCTGCCAATGTTGAGCACAACTGTTTTGATTTCATCGTTAGAAACTCTTTTGGTTAGATTATTGTTGTCTTGGTCTGTAACTTCGTTTGTAATATTACAAAGCAGGTTTTGAAAATTATTGTTGTTTATCGTTCCTTTTTTAAATCTTTTGTCGAAATCTGATATGATTTCATTACGAATATTTTCTAGGCCAATGATAATCGTTTCTTCTTGTGTTCTAATTTCCCAAATAATTTTTCGACTTATTCTTCCATTTGCAATACGATGTAAATAGTTGGTGTTAGAATCTATTGATTTAATATGTTTTACTTTAGCCATTTGACTTCAGTATTTCTTATGAAAGGAAAGTAAACACTCTTTTTTTATTGATAAGTCTATTTTGTTTATCAATAAGAGATTAATTTGGGGTGATTATAATATCTTTTGAATCTTAGTAAGTTCTTTCTCTTTTTTTTTATTTGATTAAATATGTTACCAAAACTACTTCGTCTTCTATTGTTTTTTTGGGGGAAAGCGAATTTTTTTATATTTGTTCTTTTGTGAAATAAAAAGGGTCATTTTATGGTCATTGAATTGTCTTTATTGATGAGCATGGAATCTACATTATGTATCATGGGTTAATTAAGTTATAACGGATAGTTGTTTTTATTATTCGTATAAGATAGATAATAATAAATTAAAGTAAAAAGGACGTTTAGTTACAATTTAATATTTTTCTACCATACGAATAGTTGATTTATATATAAATCATCTTGTAAGTTTTACCGTTTACATTTTGATTTCTCTACAATCTAACTTTTGAGCTATTTATATGTCACATAATCTATCTATATATATATTAAAAGAGATGTCTAAATTCTACGTGTCGACACCACGTTTAATTCATCTACGTGTCATTATCAATCCAACCATAATCCGTCAAATCATTCATCCTTTAAAAAAATTATAACAGTGGATCCGATTAATTATATATAAAGCTTTTATAATTAAAAAAAAAATCCAACTTAAATTTCGAAAAGATATTATGAAAATTTTCTAAAAGATATTATACCGCCACATCATCCATCTTTAAAAAAAATATAACAGTGGGTCCGATTAATTATATATAAAACTTATTCAATTAAAAGAAATTAATTCAACTTAATTTTGGAAAAGATATTATGATTTTTTTTTAAAGATATTATAAAAATTAAAACAGTTTAAAATATCCACAATGTTCACAATATCAAATCACACGCTCTAACAAACTAAACTGAAGTAATCTAATCCATGTCATATATAAATAAATTTAACATTTCCATTTAAAAAAATTCCAAAGTTATTATAAAAATTAATTATTTTATTAGAGATAATGTAAAACGAACTTGGAATAAGTATAAATTAAATTATTCAAAAGAATAAAAGCTTATAGATATAATTAAATCTAACAACTAAATTAAACTAATCTAATCCGTGGCATATACAAATAAACTTAAAATATCCATTTATAAAATTTCGAAAAATATTATATTATAAAAATTAATTCTTTTGATTGATTAATTAGTTAATTTGATTTAAAAATATTATATGTCGAAAGGACATATTTTATGTTTGTAAAATCAAAGAAAGCCAAACCCTATTTCAATGCATGTCATTCAATAAACAGAATTAAATAAAGATTTTGAAGACAATTACTAAAATATTATTGTATTACTTTCGATGTATACACATTAAAATCTAATGATTTTATATTTGATTTAACTTCTGTAAACTTATTATATAAATCTAATGTATAGATAATTTTTATAAAGATTTAGGTACTAATTATAAAATTTGATTATTTTTATACAATAATAATCAAATGCAATATTTTTCGTATTTAAGCAATCGTGCATGGCACGAACACTATGCTACTATCAAGCTAAAGTTGCACAAAAAACAATTATAAAATTACTGTGCTAAATATTGTACTTTTTTTAAAAGTTAAATATACCAATTTTTTGTGTGCAATTACAATTCGATATTTTGTGTGCAATTACAATTCGATAGGTCCCCCCGATCCTAACATCTCTGAAGTAATACTGAAATTATCATTCTTTATTTATGGATTCTAAAGTAGTATTTTCTTATTCACTAAGAAAGAGTAGTAATATTTCTAATAGCAATTTAATAATTTAATTTCTGTAATTAATTAATGTGTGGTTTAGCTGACCCTTATCATCAAATTACCAAACTCATCCTTTTATAATTTTCTTTCGCTTTTGTGTACGGACATGTGTTGGGTTCTCTAAAGCGTAAGAAATCTAAACCGAACCGGGATGACGAACCGGGTTTTGCCTATACAATTAGTTCATATATTATGATTATGATGACGATATTTTATCATTTTATAATGAAAACATGTTTGACCTCCAAAAGTTAAGAATGTGAGCGCGAATTATGTTTCGGCTGTACTATATATATGCACCTCCTATATGTAAGTCGTTTTTTTAATCAAAAAGTTATGATATTTTAATGCATTTCCTAATATGGTCCATGATGCTTCCCAAGTTTTTTAAGTAAACAAAGTGTAAAGCCTTAAAAATACTTGGATCTTGATGAACGCAATAAAACAAGATTGATACAAGGACACAAAAAATTGGTAACGCGATTCGATTACCCTACATCCGCGGGATCTCAAAAGGGGAGATCCACCCAATTCACTAAGCAAGAACACAAATCCAAATAAAGGACGCGATATATTACAAACGACGAGCACAAATTCAAATAAAGGACACGACATATTACAGACGATGAGCACAAAGCTTTCCACTCTTACAAATACTTGGAAATCATCACAGATCTCAAAAAAGACAAAACAGGCTTGCGGCACTGTTTTTCTCTCCTTTTCTCGACCCTCATTTATGAGGGGTCTTGGGCTATTTATAGGCAAGGGGTCTTGCTCCAAGTCGGTCTAGAGGCGGGGATACGTGTCGTCTCGTGATTCATCCAGTGACAGACGTCGGCAGGTAGGTGTAGTGCCGTGATTGGACCAGCAAGGCGGGAAGACACGTGTCGATTCTGGAAAGATGCATGGTTGGCATGCCCGGATTGGTCCGATGGATTCGAGGCGGCTTGGCAGCGTCCGATAGATACCACGCGATCATATGACATTGACGCGCTACAGGTGCTTCGAGGTCTCTTGTTACTCTGATGAGCTCTTTTACGTGTTGGGCGCGTTCTTTCTTATTGGCTCGCGATCTTCCTCCTTGATGAAAGGTCATGAGGGGGATAAAGGTGGGCATCCAACGCGTTGAGTGCTATAAAAATAGCGCGATCCATCAGTCCGTTATGAAACTCTTTTTTTTTGGTAAAGGAAGAGGGTTATACCATTTATTCATAAAGAAGAGACTTACATATGCTCGTTCATCCAGTTATCGATCTCTAAGATAGTCTGGAGCCCCTCAAGGGGAGAATTAAACAAAGTGAAATTACTACGGACCAACCAGTCAGCAGCTTGATTGCAGGAGCGAGGGACATGGCGCACCCTGATTTGCCAGTCCGTCATGGACAACAAGTCATGGCACCTCCGAGTCAGCACCGCATGATGAGGCAGAATCAGCTTGTTCAGGTCCATAGTAGAAACAACATCGAGCACATCAATCTCCACCTCCAAGCACTGAACCCCAATATCCTTGGCCATCCTAAGCCCTTCCCAAAGCCCCAACAACTCCGCCATGTAGGGAGTCTCACCCCTAGCCTTAGCAACGAAAGCGCGCAGAAAACTCCCATTGTGGTCCCTCAAAATGCCACCAGCACCAATCACCTCCTCACTAGTATGAAAGGACCCGTTGTAGTTATGCTTAACCCACCCAACCGCGAGACATTGCTAATTGGTAACAGGTGGTCCGCCATTGTTACCCCCAAGCTGCTTCTACATATGAGCTTCCCGGAATTTGCGCACGAGTCACAATAAAAGCCGATCAATTAGCAGGCACAACCTCCTCCGAGTCAAAACAACGAGCATTGCGCCACAACCACCAAACTCCAAAGGCGAAGGTCGTAGGCCAAGGAGCAGAGCAGCGCAAGTTCCTGGTCAGCCACCCAATCAAATCATCCTGGAAAAAATGTTGTAACTTGGCATTATCAGCAAGCTAACCCCAAACACTTTTAGCAACCCCACAATCCCTAAGGATGTGTAGCGTCGACTCCGAAGAATGGTTACAAGCCCCACAAGTCGACATTATGGCCAAGTGGCGGCGAGCCCGGTTGACGTTACTCATGATGCAGTCATGAGAGAAGAGCTAGAGAAAAACCCGAAGCTTCTCCGGAGCCTTAACCTGCCAAATTAGCTTCCACACAGGTTTGGGCTCATCCCCCTCATTCCTCCTAATAAACCCCATAGCGGACTTCACAGAGAACGCACCTGAAGATGTACCCACCCAAGCAAAATTATCTCTAACCTCTTCTTGAACAAGTTCAGTCGCGACAATCTTCACGAGCAAATCACCCGGGAGGATGTGGGAGAACTCAACCCACAACCAACCATTCTCCCCCCAATACTCAACAACAGTACGACCGGAGTCCTCCTCAAATATCATGTCAAGAGCGAAGCGTTCCAAAGGTTCATCAGTAATCCATGGATGCGACCAAAAGAGCGTCTGTCTGCCATCTCCCACATTGGTGTGCAACCCGGCAAGCAGCGGCACTATTTTATAGTGTATTTCAAGGGGTTGTTATCAGTTTTGAGGTGCCATTTGGATGGATTTAGAGCACAATTGTGGAGTTGGGAGTTAGAGACTAGAAGTGAAGAAATCATGGAATTTACAGAGGTTTGAAGTGCATTGAAGAGTGGAAGAACAGTGGGTTGAATTAAAATTGTTCGTTCTCTTTACTCAGATGTCCAAATGGAGTGATTTCAATTCGAGGAGTTAGATCTTGAAGTCTACTGCAAGTCCTCAAAATATGAGCGCAATCCGAGTTGGGAATCAAAAGTTATGGTATTTGTACTAAAGTATCGCAGAAGCTGAAGAAGACACCGTCACCGCACCCCGCGGTGGGATGACCACACCCCGCGGTGTGATGACCGCACCCCGCGGTGGGATGACCGCACCCCGCGGCAAACCTTACAGAGAAGAGGCCGTGATTCTGGAGTACCACCGCACCCCGCGGTGGGCGTCACTGCACCCAGCGGTGGCAACGCGCTGAAGATATTTCCGAGTTTTTATTTCCCATTTTATTTTATTTCCGAGACTTTGTTTCCAAGTTTGTTTATTTCTTTTCTTTATTTCTGAATTATTTCCTTAGTATTTAAGTTAAGTTTAAGACTCTTTTAGATGATCCATTCTCTAACCCTAGTTGCCACCTTTCATCGTTTTTCTCTCACAAACCCTAATGGAGAACTAAACCTCCATTGTTGCACTTGACAGTTTGAAGTCAGCAATTGATTGGTTGTGAGTTTTCTACTCTTGTTCGTTTTCCTATCTAGTTGGATTAATTCTCTTGTGCTTGAATGTTTATTGAATCTTATTGATTTATCTAGACTGATCACCTAGGTTTATTGATATTATCCATATAGCTAGGACTTGTGATTCCGCGTTCGGGTTGCATATCTAGTAGCAAACACGATTTACATGAGCGGGTTGCGAGTGTTCATCGTGAGAGAGAGTTAATTGCATGTTATAGTAACGGGTTGTTTCTATTGCATGTATCTTGTTAAATCCTTGGTTGAATGTTATTGCTTTGTTGAGTCTTGAAGGTTTTCAGATTTGACCTAGTAATAAGTACTATTAGGGCTGGTAGAACTAATAGTTACCTAAGATCGGGATAAGGACAGCTATAGGAAAGATAAGAACTTGAGGCTAATAGAATTCAGTGATCAACCATATCTCTTTTTGTGTGGATCTTTGTCAGGTGTGAAGTTTTTCCCCACCATATTCACAACCTTTACTTGCGAATTTGTTTACTTGTTTTCTTGCTTTATTTACTTGGTTACTAAGAAACTCATACAACAACCCCCCCTAGTTCCTAGTTGGTAGTTTACGAAACACAAGAATTGATAACCTGATTCTCTATGGGATCGACCCTGACTTGCTTGCTATACTCTTTAGTAGTTACTTTAGGATTTCTTTGATTAGGCATACGACTTTAAGCCTGTCAAATTTGGCGCCGTTTCCGGGGAGTCAAAATTTCTGTTTTTGTGTTTTTGTTTGTTACCAACTTTGGTGTGGACCTCTCTTACGGTCCACACCCGTGCTACTGATTTTTGTATTTTCTTTTTTGATTTTGATACAGATATGGATTTCTGGGGAGAGCCGTGATATGACCCATACTCCTACGCATACACTCCAGGGTGGAGAGATCACCCCAATTCGAGTTATGGGTACCAACAATACCCTCCATATGGTCATAACTACCAGGAGTTCTACCCGGAGCCACAATCGTTCTACCAGCAGGGTACTCCACGGTAGTACAATCCGGCCTATGAGCATAGCCCGCCAGTGTCCAATCCTAGTTCCTCTATGTCAACTGAAGATATGCTCCAAGCTCTGAATAAACATTTCAGCACTAGTGTTGAAACTAGGGAGTCAAGCATCAAGAATCTAGAAAAGCAGATGAGACAAATGGTTGAAGCTATCAAAAAGACCGATGCAAAGATTTCGGGACTTCTACCGTCTCAAACGGTAGTTAACCCGAGAGAAAATATTAGTGCCGTGACGCTTAGAAGTGGTAAGCAGCTGAACGTCGCTCCTAGTGCTGAAGAGGACGACACAAAAGGCGAGAACTCTCTGTCGAAACCGCACCTACGGTAGGCGGACCGCACCCGCAATGGGACTCTAGAAGACCGACTGCACCCCGCGCCACTCTCACCGCACCCAGCGGCGGAACAAACTGAGAGTCATGCATCTTCACCGCACTCGTGGTCATCTGACCGCACCCGCGGAGGCGTTGTGGGATTTTCCGAGAATTCCTCTGCGAACATGACCGCACCCGCGGTGGAATCTGACCACGCCAGCGGTTCACTCAAGGAGTTGGGCCTTCCAGATGATATTTGGGACCGTAAGGTGCTTTCTGAGGAAGAATATTTTTTGGGACTGGAGGAATTCAGCGACCAAGAGGAGGAGAGCCGCGATTGAAGAAACGATCCTGCGACGCCCGCCCCTCTCAAAAATGCCCCGGCAATCCCCGACCCTCTCGAGGCTGCCTATGATGAGTATGTGCATCTAAACTCCTTCCCGCTTGTCTCGCTGCACCCCGCTACACCCTTCCCTGAGGCTCTGAAGGACACCAGAATGGTGGAGAACGACAAAAAAATATTTGAAACCTTCAGTGACTGCGCAGAAACTGTTCCCTTGGTCACGCTGTCGAACATCATCCCTCGCTGCACAGAATTTTTAGGGGTGTTGTGCAAGATCAAGAAGAAATCAAAGGGGAAGCACAAGAAGGAGACCCTAATTCAAGTGGCGGATTTTTATATGCTAGATACGGGGCAGGACATACATGCAGCCCCTGAGATACTGGGTAGACCGTTTTTGAAGATGACAAGTGCATTCATATATATGAACAACGGCCCAACCATCATGAAGTGTACAAGCATGGGGAAAAGCTCAACAGGGAGTATACAAAGAGGCATCCCCCTGATATAGACCCCAAGAGTTCAATTGCTTTGAGCAACCCAAGTTAAGTGAAAGAATACCAAGTCAAGCCATGACAATAACTAAGGCGCTGTCCGGGAGGCAACCCGAGGTATGTTTTTCTTTCTTTGCTTTTTTTTTCTTTGTTTATGCTTTTGTTTTGGTGTGTTTTGTTTTTGTTTTTCTTTGTTTCCAACTAACCTGCAAGGATGAGACCTATGCGAATTGAAGAAGGTATTTCCCACACCATTGTAAGTCTTTTTTTTCCCTGCACTAATAAACTCCCCGAAAAAACCTTAAACGAGGATTTAAAAAAAAACAAAAAAAAACAAAAAAGAGTTCTACCGTAGGCCAGCTGTCCGGAGTTCCCCATGGAGAAGGTGCGCATCATGTTGTCTAGGAGGAGACATTCGCCCCACACATTATTTGGCAACGATGATGGCCCTACAGTCGACAACTGAAGAGGAGGAACACCAGGGCCCACACCACGAACACATCTGGGCCCATTTTTTGTGTTCATTGAAGGCCGTGCAGCCCCAAATTCTTTGATATACCACTATTCACCAAAGTGGTTTCCTTTTGGTTGCACGGTAGGAGAAGATTATTGATTAAGAAGATCCCGCGCAACACCAGAGACTTGAGCGTTCATTGTTTTACCGCCAGCAACAACGTACATCTCCAAGCCAACTCAGCGGCGTCTGTGTGTTATTTTTGCTCTTCCCCGTGCTTCTATTCTTTTGTCTTTCATTACATTGAGGACAATGCAATGTTTAAGTATGGGGGGGAGTGTTCTATACTTGCTATGCCGTTGAGGAGAAAGAAAAAGAAAAAAAGCCAAAAATTTGAAAAAAAGGCTAAAATAGAAATCCTAGGATAGGTCAAAAACCCGAAAGGGCGGCCTATGCAATAAGCAGGTGGCTTGGACCAGCATTAGGCTGGGGTAATATGAGGTCAAGAGTGACGTGAGTTTATGTGAGCACATATATTGAAAAATGAAATGAGTGTCTTGGTGAAAACCTGAAAGGGCGCCTTGGCAAAATGAGTGAAAAGAATAAGAGTGATTTTTAGGAATCATCATTTTACCTGGCGTGGCGACATAAGAAGAGGTGATATAAGGAGGATTCGGGTAGGTCACTCTGGGAGGCATAAGAAGATAGATGGGAGATTAGGATTAGATTTTATTCACTCTATGGTGTTCGGGATAAACTTGGAGGAAGTATTCTGCTTTCCTTTTAGCTTTGGTGTGTGGTGTTGTATTATTGTATGTTGTGTTGTGCTGTGCTTATTGTGTTGGTACCTGGAGTTTATTGTTAGGTGAAATTCTTGGAGGGATTGATTTTTCTATGCTTTCTGAAACCTTGGGGATTGATTGAAGGAGTAGGTTGACTTTAGCTTACTCGAGGACGAGCAAGGTTTAAGCATGGGGGATTTGATCGACACTATTTTATAGTGTATTTCTATGGGTTGTTACCAGTTTTGAGGTGCCATTTGGATGGATTTAGAGCACAATTGTGGATTTGAGAGTTAGAGACTAGAAGTGAAGAAATCATGGGATTTACAGAGGTTTGAAGTGCATTGAAGAGTGGAAGAACAATGTGTTGAATTAAAATTGTTCGTTCTCTTTACTCAGATGTCCAAATGGAGTGATTCCAATTCGAGGAGTTATATCTTGAAGTCTACTGCAAGTCCTCAAAATATGAGCGCAATCCGAGTTGGGAATCAAAAGTTATGGCATTTTTATTAAAGTGTCGCAGAAGCTGAAGAAGACACCGTCACCGCACCCCGCGGTGGGATGACCGCACCCCGCGGCGAACCTTACAAAGAAGAGGCCGTGATTCTGGAGTACCACCGCACCCTGCGGTGGGCGTCACCGCACCCAGCGGTGGCGACGCGCTGAAGATATTTCTCGTTTTATTTTATTTCCGAGACTTTGTTTCCAAGTTTGTTTATTTCTTTTCTTTATTTCTGAATCATTTCCTTAGTATTTAAGTTAAGTTTAAGACTCTTTTAGATGATCCATTTTCTAACCCTAGTTGCCACCTTTCATCGTTTTTCTCTCACAAACCCTAATGGAGAACTAAACCTCCATTGTTGTACTTGACAGTTTGAAGCCAGCAATTGATTGGTTGTGAGTTTTCTACTCTTGTTCGTTTTCCTATTTAGTTGGATTAATTCTCTTGTGCTTGAATGTTTATTGAATCTTATTGATTTATCTAGACTGATCACCTAGGTTTATTGATATTATCCATATAGCTAGGACTTGTGATTCCGGGTTCGGGTTGCATATCTAGTAGCAAATATGATTTACATGAGCGGGTTGCGAGTGTTCATCGTGAGAGAGAGTTAATTGCATGTTATAGTAACGGGTTGTTTCTATTGCATGTATCTTGTTAAATCCTTGGTTGATTGCTATTGCTTTGTTGAGTCTTGAAGGTTTTCGGATTTGACCTAGTAATAAGTACTATTAGGGCTAGTAGAACTAATAGTTACCTAAGATCGGGATAAGGACAACTATAGGAAAGATAAGAACTTGAGGCTAATAGAATTCAGTGATCAACCATATCTCTTGTTGTGTGGATCTTTGTCAGGTGTGACGTTTTTCCCCACCATATTCACAACCTTTACTTGCGAATTTGTTTACTTGTTTTCTTGCTTTATTTACTTGGTTACTAAGAAACTCATACAACAACCCCCCTAGTTCCTAGTTGGTAGTTTACGAAACACAAGAATTGATAACTTGATTCTCTGTGGGATCGACCCTGACTTGCTTGATATACTCTTTAGTAGGTACTTTAGAATTTCTTTGATTAGGCATTCAACTTTAAGCTTGTCAACGACCCCTTGCCAGAGATTCGACGAACCTGGCTTACAGACAAACATGTCGCGGTCGCATCTCCCGTGACAGTATTTACCTCTCACCACCCGTGACCAGAGCGCGGTGGGTTCAGTAAGCGTCCTCCATCCTAACTTAGCCATGAAGGCAGAATTGGCTTGCCTCATGCTCTTAATACCACGCCCACCCGCCTCCTTCGGTCGACGCAACTCATCCCAGCGCAGGAGATGCAACTTTCGCTTCTCGTGGACCCCCAAATGAAGCCGCATGTTCGTTTGTCAATAGCATCACAAACTGACAAAGGAAGACGCGCCGTCTGCATTGAATAAAGAGGAACGCTGGAAAGGACAGATTTAGCCAGTGTAACTCTGCCAGTCATGGAAAGGAGTTTAGCCTTCCATCCCGTGAGTTTCGTATTGACGCATTCACAGATATGCTGAAACATAGTTTTGTTGATAAGTTTCTTCGACATCGGCTTACCCAGATATTTCCCCAAATCCTCAGTGATAGGAATGCCACACGACTCATTGATTTGTGTAGCAGTAGTAGTAGGAGTACTGTTGGAGAAACAAAGCATAGATTTTTGAAAGTTGATGTTGGCCCTAGAAGCTTCACAGAATCTATCAAGACAGTATTGGATAGTGTCCATCTGAGCACGAGACGCTTCGCCAAAAAGAATCGGGTCATCCGCGAAAAAAATGGGACAATTCTGGGCCCCATCCGAGAGCCTAATCGGCACCCAAGACCCCGCAACCACCGCCTCATCAATGACGTGGCCCAATCTCTCCATACAAAGAACAAAGATGTAAGAATATAATGGATCACCTTGTCGAACGCCTCGGCTTGGATTGAAGGCATCTCCCATGGTGCCATTCCAGAGCACGCGCATACTGCACGAGGTGATACAGCCCATAATGACCCGAACCATATCACTAGGTAGCCCCGCCTCCTGAATAGTGTCCCGGATAAAACTCCATCGAACCCTATCATAGGCCTTCTCAAGGTCGATCTTAATAGCCATGAACTAGCGGCCCATCCTAGCACGCATTGAATGCATCACCTCTTGAGTAATGACGATGTTATCAGAAATCTGACGTCCCGGAACAAAGCTACTCTGAGTCAGCAAAACAATGGTTCGCATAATGGGCTTTAATCTCAACACCAAAGCCTTAGTTGCAATCTTAAACGCAACATTACACAAACTGATGGGACGAAGATGGTTGACAGATTCATGATTTTCGTTTTTAGGGATGAGGACAAGCATAGTCTCATTCATACCTTCGGGAACACCGTCACCACCCAGAATCTGCAGCACCGCAACCTCGACCTCCACTCTGATTTCAGTCCAATGTCGTTGGTAGAATATAGCCTGGAAGCCATCAGTACCAGGGGCCTTAAGGGCGCCCATACTATCTACAACAGCCTTGATCTCCTCCGAGTTGAAAGCACGACACAGATTGCCATAACATTCAATCGGAATATTGGGAAACCTCCCTCGAGGGAGATCAAAAGGTCCCTCAGTTTCACACTCCTCCGTATATAGCCGGTGTAAATGGCTAGTGACCATATGTTGGAGATCAACTTGGTTTTAGACCCATGTGCCCGCGGAATCCATAAGCCCCTCAATTTTGTTCTGTTTCCGACGGATCACAGCACATGCGTGAAAGTACCTGGTGTTGCGATCACGTCAACAAGCGCAGTCATGCGAGCTTTCTGCATCCAAAAAATGTGAATTTGCTTCAGGACGACATCAAGCTGGCACCACAACCTGCCCTCCAGATTCAACAGACCACCCGAGAACCCCTGACTGAGCCGCCGCTGGACTCCCTCAGTTCGCCGCCACATATGGTCACGCCGGCGAAACAGGTTCCCAAATACAGTCTTGTTCCACGTATCCAGGTGGAGAGCCAGGTTAGCAAGACTCGAGGAGAGCGGAAGATCCTTGTCCCAATGCTCAACCATGAACTGCTGGAATTCCTCATGCATTAACCAAGCCGCTTGGAAGCGAAAAGGCTTGGAATGGTGAGAGGTTTGGGCAAAGCCATGAGTGCTAAGAAGAAGAGGCGTATGATCAGACTGATTCATGGGCATATGACATATCGAAGCATCTTCAAATTGGGAGCGCCAAGAAACATCACACAGATCCCTATCCAGCCGAGCACTAGTGCGGGTCGCAGGATCCCGTCCGTGGCTCCACGTGAACCTTTGGCCAGAGAAACCCAAATCCAGAAGCTCAAGCTCACTAATCCAATTACTAAAGCGGTTGCAACGGCGGCACAGAGCAGCAGAATCACCCGTTCTTTCCTCAATAGAACTAGTTTCATTAAAATCTCCCATCAGAAGCCAATGAAGATCATTGTTGTGGCAAAAATCTCTAAGGCAGGACCACAAAAACTCACGAGCAGCAGGAAGGGGGCTAGCATACACAGCAGAAAACACCCAAGCACCTTCACTCGCTGATAACATGTTTTCGTCGTGTAAAACTGCTATGCAAAATATCCAAACAAACCTTAAACTGTAGTCCTAAGTAAGTAAAGGTCGAATCCACATGGAGGAGAATTCTATCTAAATATGCAATTCGTATGTCAATCAAACGTAACCAAAGGGGGGTTTTGTGAGTTTTGTAAGTTCTAAACATGCAAAAGGTAAACAAGCTAAAGAGTGGTGAAATCAGTGATGGGAAAATCACTTAGTCAAACAACATCCACTATTCGTATGACAAGTTGATCCTAGATACTCATTCAAAATCTCATGCAATGGAATTTCCAATTCCTTTTCAGATATAACTAATAGCACAACCAGATACTATTAACACTAACTAATTAAACAATCCTGAAACTATCAGGATTCAGTTTAACAGCAGACTTACGGATAGGAATATAGTTTGATACAATTCTAGCATAAAACAATCAGCTTTTATCCTAGAATGTAAATCAGTTCACTTCTGCATAAGACTAGCACAACCAGATACTAGTACGATGTAGTTGCTACTCTGAAATAGATATGCTCAACCAGTAACAATCTAAATCTAGCAATAGATCAATAACGACAAACCCTAGTTGCATCCAAGATAGAGATTATCAATATCAATCATAAGCAATCAAGCAAGAGAATAGATAAAAACCATGCAATAGATTAAGAACGAGAATCTCACAACTGAATCAAAACGAAAGCTTCAGCGTCTGACTAAGCCAAGGGGACTTAGTTCTTCATAGCAAATACGTGGAATGAAATTAGGGTTCAAGAGAGTTGATGATAAGGTAGGCTTAGCTCCCTTCTAACCCTTAAATACTAAAGGAAATAAAGTCTAGAATTAACCTAAAACGAAATAATAAAACGTAATAAAATAATGCAAAATAAAGCAAATAAGGAAACGGCTCGGCGGTGCATCATCGGCGGCGGGCGCTGCAACCTCCACGGCGGGCGTCGTAATGGCGGCGGGCGCCGCATTTCCACGGCGGGCGCCGTGACAATGTCGTAGCAAAGGTTCCTGGATGGGAATTGGCGGCGGGCGCCGCAATGTGCACGGCGGTCGCCGTCGTTGTTCTTCGGTTCAGCTCCTGCGACACTTCCGTAGAAACGCCATAACTTTTGATTCCCAACTCGGATTGCGCTCATATTTTGAGGACTCGCAGTATACTTCAAGCTCTAACTCCTCGAAATGGAATCACTCCATTTGGACATTTGAGTAGAGAGAACGAACCAATTGAATTCAGCCTACCGTTCTTCTACTCTTCATTGCACTCCCTTGGCGTCTACTACTGGTGGCTTCCTCCTCAGTGTCTCATATGATCTCCAAAACCGCTCAACCACCTCCAAAAACACCAACTTCGCCCCCAAACACCATGCACATGAATGTGTCTAAATCTACCCGAATGGCACCAATAAAACCTCTAATGACTCTTGGTTAAGCCCTACAAAGTAGTGCTTATCAAACTCCCCCATGCTTTTAGACCTTTGCTCGTCCACGAGTAAACTAATAAAGAGCCTACTCCTCCAATGTAGCATCCAAGGTCTCAGGAAGCATATCCTCCAACTAAGAGTCACCTAACCCATGCCAAGCTCCTGGCACCACTCTCATTTATAACACATCAACACTCAACAAGCTTAAAGGGCAAGCAGAGTACTTCCTCCAAGCTAAACCCGGACATCCAATAGTGTGAGTAACCTCTAATCCTAGCCTCCATCTATTGCTCCTTATGTCTCCCAGAGTGACCTACCCGACAATCCTTTTTTGAATCCTCTTCTTATGACGCCTCGTCAAGAATAATGAGAAATCCTAAAATCACTCTTCTTCTTTTCCACTCGTTTTGTCAAGGCGCCCTTTCGGGTTTTCACCAAGCCACTCATTTCATTTTCCAATAGATGTACTCACATAAGCTCACGTCACTCTTGACCTCATATTACCCCAGCCTAATGCTAGTCCAAGCCACCTGCTTATTACCTAGGCCGCCCTTTCGGGTTTTCGACCTATCCCAGGATTTCAATTTTAGCCTTTTTTCAAATTTTTGGCCTTTTCTCTTTATTCATTTTTCTCCTCAACGACGTAGCAAGAATAGAACTCTCCCCCATGCTTAAACATTGCATTGTCCTCAATGTAACATGTTTTTGTCGTGTAAAACTGCTATGCAAAATATCCAAACAAACCTTAAACCGTAGTCCTAGGTAAGTAAAGGTCGAATCCACAGGGAGACGAATTCTATCTAAATATGCAATTCGTATGTCAATCAAACGTAACCAAAGGGGGGTTTTGTGAGTTTTGTAAGTTCTAAACATGCAAAAGGTAAACAAGCTAAAGAGTTGTGAAATCAGTGATGGGAAAAGCACTTAGTCAAACAACATCCACTATTCGTATGACAAGTTGATCCTAGATACTCATTCAAAATCTCATGCAATAGAATTTCCAATTCCTTTTCA
The DNA here is from genome assembly GCA_027886185.1 of Rheum nobile. Lineage (NCBI taxonomy): Eukaryota > Viridiplantae > Streptophyta > Magnoliopsida > Caryophyllales > Polygonaceae > Rheum > Rheum nobile. Next base: position 1,873,403 of record WOAB01000167.1, read on the forward strand.
GATATAACTAATAGCACAACCAGATATTATTAGCACTAACTAATTAAACAACCCTGAAACTATCAAGATTCAGTTTAACAGCAGCCTTACGGATAGGAATATAGTTGGATACAATTCTAGCATAAAACAACTAGCTTTTATCCTAGAATATAAATCAGTTCTCTTCTGCATAAGACTAGCACAACCAGATACTAGTACGATGCAGTTGCTACTCTGAAATAGATATGCTCAATCAGTAACAATCTAAATCTAGAAATAGATCAATAACGACAAACCCTAGTTGCGTCCAAGATAGACATTATCAATATCAATCATAAGCAATCAAGCAAGAGAATAGATAAAAACCATGCAATAGATTACGAACGAGAATCTCACAACTGAATCAAAACGAAAGCTTCAGCGTCTGACTAAGCCAAGGGGACTTAGTTCTTCATAGCAAATACGTGAAATGAAATTAGGGTTCAAGAGAGTTGATGATAAGGGAGGCTTAGTTCCCTTCTAACCCTTAAATACTAAAGGAAATAAAGTCTGGAATTAACCTAAAACGAAATAATAAAAAGTAATAAAATAATGCAAAATAAAGCAAATAAGGAAACGGCTCGGCGGTGCATCAGCGGCGGCGGGCGCTGCAACCTCAACGGCGGGCGTCACATTTCCACGGCGGGCGCCGTGACAATGTCGTAGCAAAGGTTCCTGGATGGGAATTGGCGGCGGGCGCCGCAATGTGCACGGCGGTCGCCGTCGCTGTTCTTCGGTTCAGCTCCTGCGACACTTCCGTAGAAACGCTATAACTTTTGATTCCCAACTCGGATTGCGCTCATATTTTGAGGACTTGTAGTATACTTCAAGATCTAACTCCTCGAGTTGGCATCACTCCATTTGGACATCTGAGTAGAGAGAACGAACCAATTGAATTCAGCCTACCGTTCTTCTATTCTTCATTGCACTCCCTTGGCATCTACTACTGATGGCTTCCTCCTCAGTGTCTCATATGATCTCCAAAACCTCTCAACCACCTCCAAAAACACCAACTTCGCCCCCAAACACCTTGCACATGAATGTGTCTAAATCTACCCGAATGGCACCAATAAAACCTCTAATGACTCTTGGTTAAGCCCTACAAAGTAGTGCTTATCAAACTCCCCCATGCTTAGACCTTTGCTCGTCCACGAGTAAACTAATAAAGGGCCTACTCCTCCAATATAGCATCCAAGATCTCAGGAAGCATATCCTCCAACTAAGAGTCACCTAACCCATGCCAAGCTCCTGGCACCACTCTCATTTACAACACATCAACACTCAACAAGCTTAAAGGGCAAGCAGAGTACTTCCCCCAAGTTAAACCCGGACATCCAATAGTGTGAGTAACCTCTAATCCTAGCCTCCATCTATTGCTCCTTATGTCTCCTAGAGTGACCTACCCGACAATCCTTCTTTGACTCCTCTTCTTATGACGCCTCGCCAAGAATAATGAGAAATCCTAAAATCACTCTTCTTCTTTTTCACTCGTTTTGCCAAGGCGCCCTTTCGGGTTTTCACCAAACCACTCATTTCATTTTCCAATAGATGTACTCACATAAGCTCACGTCACTCTTGACCTCATATTACCCCAGCCTAATGCTGGTCCAAGCCACCTGCTTATTACATAGGCCACCCTTTCGGGTTTTCGACCTATCCCAGGATTTCAATTTAGCCTTTTTTCAAAATTTTGCCCTTTTCTCTTTATTCATTTTCCTCCTCAATGACGTAGCAAGAATAGAACTCTCCCCCATGTTTAAACATTGCATTGTCCTCAATGTAACAGGTTTTCGTCGTGTAAAACTGCTATGCAAAATATCCAAACAAACCTTAAACCGTAGTCCTAGGTAAGTAAAGGTCGAATCCACAGGGAGGCGAATTCTATCTAAATATGCAATTCGTATGTCAATCAAACGTAACCAAAGGGGGGTTTTGTGAGTTTTGTAAGTTCTAAACATGCAAAAGGTAAACAAGCTAAAGAGTTGTGAAATCAGTGATGGGAAAAGCACTTAGTCAAACAATATCCACTATTCGTATGACAAGTTAATCCTAGATACTCATTCAAAATCTCATGCAATGGAATTTCCAATTCCTTTTCAGATATAACTAATAGCACAACCAGATACTATTAGCACTAACTAATTAAACAACCCTGAAACTATCAGGATTCAGTTTAACAGCAGCCTTACGGATAGGAATATAGTTGGATACAATTCTAGCATAAAACAACCAGCTTTTATCCTAGAATATAAATCAGTTCTCTTCTGCATAAGACTAGTACAACCAGATACTAGTACGATGCAGTTGCTACTCTGAAATAGATATGCTCAACCAGTAACAATATAAATCTAGCAATAGATCAATAACGACAAACCCTAGTTGCGTCCAAGATAGAGGTTATCAATATCAATCATAAGCAATCAAGCAAGAGAATAGATAAAAACCATGCAATAGATTAAGAACGAGAATCTCACAACTGAGTCAAAACGAAAGCTTCAGCGTCTGACTAAGCCAAGGGGACTTAGTTCTTCATAGCAAATACGTGGAATGAAATTAGGGTTCAAGAGAGTTGATGATAAGGTAGGCTTAGCTCCCTTCTAACCCTTAAATACTAAAGGAAATAAAGTCTGGAATTAACCTAAAACGAAATAATAAAACGTAATAAAATAATGCAAAATAAAGCAAATAAGGAAACGGCTCGGCGGTGCATCAGCGGCGGCAGGCGCTGCAACCTCCACGGCGGGCGCCGTAATGGAGGCGGGCGCCGCATTTTCACGGCGGGCGCCGTGACAATGTCGTAGCAAAGGTTCCTGGATGGGAATTGGCGGCGGGCGCCGCAATGTGCACGACGGTCGTCGTCGCTGTTCTTCGGTTCAGCTCCTGCGACACTTCCGTAGAAACGCCATAACTTTTGATTCCCAACTCGGATTGTGCTCATATTTTGAGGACTTGCAGTATACTTCAAGATCTAACTCTTCGAATTGGAATCACTCCATTTGGACATCTGAGTAGAGAGAACGAACCAATTGAATTCAGCCTACCGTTCTTCTACTCTTCATTGCACTCCATTGGCGTCTACTACTGGTGGCTTCCTCCTCAGTGTCTCATATGATCTCCAAAACCGCTCAACCACCTCCAAAAACACCAAATTCGCTCCCAAACACCATGCATATGAATGTGTCTAAATCTACCCGAATGGCACCAATAAAACCTCTAATGACTCTTGGTTAAGCCCTACAAAGTAGTGCTTATCACTCGCCCGACTCACTTTGATGGAGACAACCTAAGCATGCGCATCCACCTCAGTAATAGAGACCCTATCACTGCGCCAAAGAACCCAAATTCCACCCCGGAAACCGACAGCCTCCGCCCAAATCAGACTATCGAACCCAATCCTTTCACACACCTTGTTAGCTTGCGGCCCACTAATACGAGTCTCAAGCGGGACCAGGATCGTCGGATCATTCATACGGATCAACTCCTTAAGGGTGTGTAGAAATTCCCTGTTGCCCCCTCCTTGGGCATTCCAGGAAATGATTTTAAATTCTGGCGCTATCATTGACCACACTTGAGAGAGTAAAGCAGACCACTCAAGAAGGGCACTAGATATCGCTTGAGACCATTGGAGTGTCTCCATCGCATACATCATCTCCGGTGTTCGACCGAATCCCCTCCGACTCCGGAATGAAATCCTCCATTCGGACGTCGATCTCCCCAACTTCCCCACGCGTGGTGCATTGCGTGGCTGAAATCGGGTCCAGGAACTCTGCATCTTTATCAAGGGGATCACTCGAGTGTGAAGAAGAGGTTGTGATATTAGTCACCAATTGGTTTTCTGGTTTAAGAACCACGCTTCTTAAGGAAGAAACCCCAACAATAGATTGCCCCTGCTTACGCACCACAATTGTTTCATGCGGATTCTTGCCTTGATTACGCTTTGAATTATCCTCGTCATGCCTTTTCTTACTCAGATCAAGGTTAGCCTTATCCTTGGCCATGATCTTGATTCTCAACGAATTTTATGTGCCGGTTTTCTTCTTAGTTTCGTTTTGCTTCTCCAAAATCCCTACTGTTGCCTTTTGCTTCTCCAAAATCCCTACTGTTTCCTTCCCACCGTTGGTCTTATCCAAATCAGCTTTGAGGTGAGTTGTATTGATTTTAGAAGTTTCCTTCTTGGTGCCACTGTATTTCTTGGGGGATTGCGGGGCCTGAATTTCCGAAGAACTTGGTACCTTCTTGGGGACCACATCAGTCTTAATATGGTCAAGAGAATCTTGGAGCTCGTGCCTTGCAATATTCGCCTCATTCCAAATCTCTGGATCGCTCACAAGAATTTGAAAGCGCGACCCAAAATTAATATCTTCCTGACTGGGATTCTTTCCCTTCGGGGAATTTGATTTTGCCACCTTTACAGCCAACGTTTTCGCCCCCTACCAACCGGTTGGAAAGAATCCGAGCTAGCGGGAACCACAGTCAAACCGGGTTCTTTAGAATTTGTAGATGGACCGGAGTTAGCGTCTTTCATCCCCTGAGTAGTCGTAGCAGGACCCTCGACCTTCTTCGCCGACCTTGTTGGCTTTTGCGAATATTGATCTTGTATTAGCATCCAGGAACCATACGGTTCATACAGTTTGGGGTATAAGTCCTTGTGCAAGGTCTGAGGTGGATTACCTTCCGCTGGTGCTTCCATGGCAGGGGCAACCTCAGAGTTGTTGTAGGGACATGAATGCTTAGTGTGGCCAATCCTACCACAATCGAAGCAAACCATCTTGAACCCCTCATATTGTATCCTCCAAACCCTCCCATTCATGGAGAACTTGGAGAGTAAAGGACGGGAGGTGTCGATCTCCACGCTCAGCCTAGTAAAATGTCCCCTTTCCGCGACACTCGTAGTTTTGTCAATCTTTAAAACTCTGCCCACCTTCTTCCCAATTTGAGTTAAGATACCCTGATCGAAGTATTCCATGGAAAGATTGGGAATTCGAATCCATGCCGTTATGAACCAGATTGTTTCCTCGGCCTCTATGAAGTTGGGTCGCCATCTTTGGATTGTTAGATAGCTCTCCCTAATCAGCCACGGCCCCTCGATCATAACATGATGCTGATCATTTGCATTCCTGAACCGGATGACATAGAAATCATTCCCTATATCAATCATGACGAACTCTCCTTTAGGATTCCATTTCTTGATCAGGCTATTGCACAAGTACATATATCCAACAGTACGATCAAAGACTTTCACAATGATGGCATCGCGCCACGGATGTCGAATCCTCTTTTTCTCCTCAGTCGTAAGGAGGATCACAGGGCAAATGGGATCCTCCTCAGCGGCAAGCAAATCATCCAGCAGATCCCCGTCCTGACAAACATCGTCCCAGAACAGCGTGTTGAAATGCATTTTGGTCCCCTCATCAATCGACCCGGTAACCGCAGCAGAGAAAGACTTGGGCCCCAAGTTGGCACCGGCCGCCGTCGCCGGAGCCCTCCCTGTCGCATGTTCAAGAGAAGGGAACTCCTCCATCACTTCATTACCAGACTGCTGGTCACAACTGGCATCACCTCGTTTGATTTTCTTACTTGAGCATCGAAGAAGATCTTGTTCCTCCGTTGAGGAACCGACGTTTGCGAATGATTGGGTTGAGAGAGCAAAGCGTTCCATTCTATGAACCTTTTTTTTAACAACATATCTGATGTGAACTAATTATGGATAATAAATAAAGAGAGAAATGTTACTAGTTTGTGCTTATGTGTATAAGTTTTTTAATATGTAGGCGTGATTTTATTAAGTAAAACTTATGTACATATAGAAAAAAGTTTGTATACTTTAAAATATACACAACTTTGTGACTGTATGTACATATATTTCTTATTGTATATGTATGAGTTTGTGTAAGCGGAATTACATATACATATAAGTAAAAACGTATTCACGTTTATAATTTATACAAATTTATGTATGTATATGCATTTGCCTTTATATACCCATTCTTATATTTTCGTGTTAATATTTTTTCGCACTTGATCCAAGCTTTAATACATAAACTATACCAATTAGGCTTAGGATTCATGGCGAGGGCACTTGATTGGTAATGAAATTGAGCTGAACTACATGTCTAATTATACATAGCCACATATGCAGGAAGATATAGTACAATAATACTAGCTTTCGATAAGATGTTGATGAACTTTGCATTTCACAATTACCACAACAAGTAATATGATTTCATTTTTTTTACAACTTTCTCCTATCTTTCAGATTGCCGAATGATGTTGATAATTATTAATTGTTCGTTAGCCGATAGTTTCCTGTTTCCGAGTACAGTACCTATATATGGAGTATGTGGATGCTAATTATACCTTTACTGATCGATTTTCATGAAATAACCATTGATGCCACCCGGGTAAATTTAGGGTGCGTTTATATTCCAAATAGAATGCATTATCTTGTATTCCTTCTATATAGAAAAAATTGTCATTTTAGCCACAAATTTTTATTTAGAAAAGATTGTCATTTTAGGTGTTTAGGTATTAATTTATTAGTGAGTTACGAGGTTTGACATCATAAATTGTATTTTTTGTTTTTTTTTTATATAATTTTTTTTTTATGTTTATTGACTATAATTGAGATGAGTTATTAAATAATTATAAATTTTAAGAAAAGTTTATGAGAATATAGGATAAACATTGTATTTATTAATAAGTGTGTCAAACTCTAAAATGACAATTTTTTTATACAAAAAAAATATTAAATTAATAATTTAATATAAAATAATACATTTTAATACATTCTAATATAAAATTCAAACAAACCTTTAATGATTTGTTAGTTATTCGTCTACATGGTTATTTGGAAGCCAACGATCAAAGGGGTAATATGAAATCTGTGGAATATGAAGTGACACATCAATATTAATTGAAACACAAACAAATTATAGGAATCCAATTTTGTTTATCTCGATCATTTCTTGGATTATATTTTCATATACATTGTTGTGAATTATGCGAGTTACACCAGGACAATATTTTGGATTTTTGTCTTTCCATTTTGGCATTTTCCATTATTTTTTAGTTGAAGTCATGAGGGGCTTGGATATGATTATGGGCTTGGATAGAATTATGGGCTTGCTTAACGCAAGAGCCCTGATTTGCCCTGATCAGCCTGCTCCTTGTTGGATTTTTTTTTTTACCGAATTTTTGCGTAGTACTCTTGAGTTTAAGTAATCTACTATATAATAACTAAAGCAGAATCGCGTCTGCACAGGCACGCGCCCCGAGATTAAACTCGCGTTTGTCGTTGCCACGTGTCATCGCTGAATTAATTTTGACACGTGTCATTAGTCCAGTTTATGCGGTTATTTTTTAAAAAATCTTTCATTCTGACATATTTTTGCAGAGAATATCTCCGTACTTTTTTTTTAGGTATGCTTAATCTTTCCAAAAAAAAGCAAATAAAATTACGAGTTACATTTTAATCGAATAATATCCAATATTTGAGAATTAAACAAAACAAAATGCTGTAAATGTTTTCAGACTTGTTTTACGATAAATATTGGATTCAAAATAAATAGAACATATCGAGAAAAAAATTATGACATAGTCTGCACAACATTAAAACAGAAAACCAACCCTAAATATGATCTGCTATGACAACTAAGAAAAAAAATGCAACACAAAAATTTAAACGCAAAACAAATAGTTGCTGTTGCAAAATTGGCAAACAAATAACAAAAATACTGCATTGACAACACAAAATTTAAATAAATGCGTCAAAGCTAAAAGAAATGATATAAGACATACATAAAAATAACAGGCAATGTAATATATGCAGAATCAAAGAAAATATTATGCAATTGCGAAATTTCTTGCAAAAAAAAACCTGCAGAATCAAATAAAGAGAAATATTCTACAATCATGATTTTATCCACTTTCAGCATCTTCAATATCTGCAATCACGTTTTTTTGAATCTACAATCCATAAAGGCAGTGTAATATCTGCAGAATGAAATGAAATATTCAGTATGATATGGCAGTATAAATTCAATGTAATATATGCACAATTAACTCAAATATTAAGCATGGTATGGCGGTATTAAGGCAATGTAATATCTGCATAATCAAATCAAATCAATATTATTACGATTGCCTTATATTTAGCATGATCATGCAGCATGGGTATAAAACTAGAGCACCTCCCACAATCATAGTACAAAAAACTGGTCTTGCACAGGAGTAATAGGAAAGCAGTTTTCGACATTTAGCAGGTACGTTCACGAATTCATTAAACTGAACTATAAAAATATAAATAATTGTTCTTGATTTTACAATTTCGTTTGTTTTCAATTCAACAGTGATTTAAACATAAGCCAATCGTAAATTTGAATCTCAATTCGTTTGTTCAGTAGTGATTTACAATTTTGTTTGTTCAGTAATGATTTAGTTTGTTCAGTTGTGATTTAAAATATATCTCAGTTCGTTTGTTCAGTAGTGATATGACTCAATCATCAAATGCATATTCATCATACTATGATTGCAAGGACCTATATTATCAATATAGCAATAACAGAAGTGATATTGTTGTCTATCATGATTAAAAACGAAAGAAGAGTAGAGAATTCCATTTTCAGGTTTAGTTTCAGGAAGCAAATCAGTGTCTTAACTTAACAAGAGACTGAAAATGGCATAGCGAGGAGAGTTAAGGTATATAAACCTAAATTAAAGACTATTAATATTTATTTTACAAGTATCTAATTTTTGTTGTCACTTACATGAATTAGTTTAGTAATGGTTATACAATAGAAAATGTATTGGTAGTGGAAGCATACAAAAAACATCAAAACAACATAAGATTTTCAAAACATGGGAAACTACATTTTTACGTGATAAACATGATGAAGTGGCATAGAATGCAGATTAAGTTTGGTGAATCATATAGCAGGATTCATCCACAAAATATGAACATTATAGAGATGACTGCCAGTTTAAGCCTCCAGAACATACACTCAAACAATATATATATATATATACAGAGAGAGAGAGGTCTAGATTCAGGAAACTGAAAGTCACAAGTACAAATCTTTTCAAGCCAGTGAAACTTGGAGCAGTAATAGATTACTGAAGAACTATTTTTTACATACTATAGCACCAAATTTGATCAGTAAGTGCGTTTTAATTTAGAATAGTCATCAGAAACTCATAATAGAGCGTGATAAAGGAGAGAGCTAAAACATAGTAACATACCTCCAAACTCTTAACAAAGATTGACTGGAAAATGTAGTGAATACGAGCTCCACCAGAAAGCTCAGATGTAGATATCTCTTCATTCTTGCCCTCGATCATTGAAGAAAAGACTGTTTAAACAACAAACAATAAACCATCCATTTTAGTTGGAAAATATGTTAGGAAGTGTCGCAGGCAATGATTTTCTCAACCTTACCTTCAGAATATTTCGAGAGGATGTTTAGGATGACAGTTCCCTGAGTAGCCTGATGACAAGGAAAATTAAAATATGGTCATTAGCACGTATTTCAAATAAACACACACATGAACAGAAACAAATGAAAGAAAACTTTCATAATTAGGATTTTTGTTACCTTCATCAACTCATCATATGTGAACCTTGCGCATTGAAGACCAGGATCTAGCAGTCGACTTATTTGCCTTCTGACAAGAACTTCAAATGGAACCTGTACATTTTCAGGTTCAATCATATTAAATTTGTTTCAAAATAATCAAAAAGAGACGAGAAGCCTACATATATGAATTACGACAATGCAACAAGTAGAAATGTCCATAAAGTACCATAAACCATCAAATAATTGCAAGTTTAAAAAGAAAGATAAATAATAGCTGCAAGATCAGAAAGATTGAAGAGGGAAACACTGTAAAAAGGAACTTCTAGAGACATACTTCAGGTACAAATAAAGCAGATCTTGGTTCTGTTGCATTCTGAATAGCCGTGCGGATATCATCATCACTTAAATCTTCACATGGATCCACTTCCTACAGGATTGAAAGAACATTGCAAATTATCA